>JAQZBX010018741.1:0-34415 GCA_029593785.1 Cabassous unicinctus | reverse complement strand
CTTTGCAGGCTGGAGATATGTAGTGTGCTCTGCAATCACTGAATAAAATGAACAAACAAAAGAATGCCAGGGGCATAATGAAAACATTAAAAAGTAAAAATAATCCAAATGATAGAGTCTGGGCTTTTTCAATTTTCCCCATCTCCATTTCCTCCCCTATGTAAGAAAGGAATTGAAATAAATGTATTTACTAGGTGATACCAGGATTGAAAATTCCATGGTTCTACTTAAAAAAACAGGGACTAAATCCCCACCCCCCTCGCTTTAACGGGTCTCTTTTAAGGCTAACCTCTCTAGCCCACAGGCAGCTCAGGTGCTGATTTAGCATTGTTTCTGACCTCCTGTTCACTTCTTTCTCCATTAATCCCACAGCATTTTAATGTTTTAATTCAACACATAATTTCACCATATCAGTCAGCCAAACCTGCTCAAGTTTTACTTGTCATGATAGCTTTTAACCTCGTATTCATTACCATAATTCCATGTTTTATATTACAGACTGGTCAGCTTTTAACTTAAATGCAAGGGGCAGAAAAGAGTGCTTTAGTTTTAAAAGCTGTAAATCTCAGAGGCTAAGGAAGCGGGGAACAGGAAGAAAACTGTGAATGTGTCAAGCCTGGCTGTAAAAGCAGATCAACGACACAGGGTGCAATTTGTCCAGAGAAATACTCCAGCCCAGAGTCTTCACTGCCTCAAAGTCACTAATAAACTGGGAAAATGTCAAAGTCACTTTATAAGACGCCATCTGGGACTAAAGACAGAAAGTGAGGCAGGACAAAGTGGGCTTGTGGAATCTCTTTCTTAACCTTTCTAAACTAAATTCAGTCTAGCATATCCTATATCGGGCTAATCTCTAGAATCACCTTGAAATGTAAACTATACTTTAAGAAAATGATTATTTTGAAACGACTCTGGATACAGGGGAATAATCTATATTCAGCCCTTTGCGATATTGTTTCAAAATTGAAGCCTGTTAAATTTAGCTCTCAACTCTAATTCTTATTCCCCCCAAACATTCATTATCCCTGGACCATTGGTGGACTCTAAGATCAGACTCTGTCTTCCTATTTTTGTTTTGCCTGCGAAGAATTTCTGGAGTTAGTAAGAACCATGGTTTTGGGTTTGATGAATCTGCTCAAGCAGATTCCTGCCGCCAGCAGTCAACCTTCTTTAGGAGTTTTCTGACGCTCAGTGGAAGTTGTGGACTCAGGGAAGTAGGAGGCTCCATGTGGGTCAGGAAAGCTTGGGGGAGTTTGCCCGCAGAGCCATGTTGTAACTGTCACCAAGCTAGGAACCCACCAATGTCATTGTGATTTCCCTTCACATAACCAACCACTACCCCAGCCTTTTTCTCCCATAGCTATGAAATCCCAGGACTGCTCCAGTCAGCTGGCAATGCTCAGTCCATCAGTCAACAGATGTCCTCCCCTATCATGTTCTAGAAGAGTTCAAATCTAACTTCAATTAAAACAGACCAAAAAATGCCATACTGTTTTGAAAAAAAAAAAAAAAAAGTTGGAGTTTGCTGGTCACGTGTTATTTACTTCAACTGCATAATTTTAGTTGCAAATGATGTGGGGATCTATAGCTACTATGCAGAAAAATCTCAAAATTAAAAATAATAGTGTCTACCATTTCAGTGCTCAAAAAGTCCTAGATATCAAGTAGATGGCCAGAAGAATGGTGCAAGTTGGCCAGTGTCCCCATGTGGAAGACTGAATTATATACCCCTTCACCCTTCAAAGGACATGTTCTTATAATCTAGTCTTAATCCACATTCTGGTGCATGCACATCTATTTGTAAATAGGACCTTCTGAAGATGTTATGATTAGTGAAGGTTTGGCCAACTGAATTAAGGTAGGTCTTAAGCCATGTTACTCGAGGCCGTCTAAAGAGAAGGATCCAGATAGCAAGAGTCAGAGAAAGCCACAGAGAGGAGTCAGAAGCCAGAAGTTAACAGAAACCAGAACTGGCACAGGGAGAGAGAGATCACTATCTGACAGGAGGCAGAGGTGGAAGTGAAGAAACCCCAAGGATTGCAGCAAGTTACTGACACTGCAGACTTCAGGAAGAAAGCAAGTCCTGCCAGTACCTTGACCTTGGACTTTCAGCTTTCCAAAGCATGAGCCAATAAATCCCCGTTCTTAAACCAACCCATTACCTGGTGTTTGTCAAAGCACTAAGACACCCCGTTTTACAGACAGATAAACAGGCAGACTCCTCGAGTGAATCTGTCGCTCAAGGTCACACAGCAAAGTAATGGATGGGCTGTAAGTAAGCCAAGGATGTATGACTTAGAGGCTGGTACTCCTTCCTTCCCATCAAACTGCCTATGAGGGGAGGCTTCATTGAAGAGAATTTCCTCAGAGAGGCCATGCAGAGCTTTGAATTACTATCTTCAAGGCATTCTCCAAAAGCAAACATGAAACAGGCCTTAGGAGACAGTTAAGATTCACTTATATTGTGTAAGAGGCTGCTAAGGCAAGAGGATGTTTCCCCAACATTCGGAAAATAAAATAACTGAGCCTCTGGATTAAGACAACAAAGGAAAGGAAGTGTGAAAAAAAACACGTTGGAACATTTTAAAGGTAACAAATTAAGTAACAATTCAGTTATACACATATGTTACCGCAATCTCTCCTCTAAATCTGAGAAGCAGTATATATTTTAAAGTAGGTTCTACCCCACCTGGAAGTTTGCGGAAGGGTTATGTTCTGTAGCCAGCTCCCGAGAGGGAATTTTGTTATCTTTCATACCTCAGGAGAGGAAAAAGGAAAAGGATACCAAAAAAAGATCCTTTAAAATCCATGCAGAGGAAGGACAGAACAGCCACTAGTGCAGGTATATTTCTAAGTTACAAACAGGAAATAGCTATAATAATAAATGAACACGCAAATGACAAAACATGGAAGAAAAGGGACATCTTAAATTATTATTTTTTCCCTGTGAAATAGCCTAACATTCACTCGGAAAAGCATTTCCTATTATGTAAAGGAAACATGGCAGCACAATGACATGAGAAATGAAAGAACATTATTCTTTACACCTACCAAAATAACACGTTGGCCATCCATCACGGGAAGCCCAAATTCCCACTGTCCAGGTAACACTTTGGGGACACAGAGTTCTCTGCGTTTGTGTGACCTAATGTTGTCCCTCAGGCGAGTACAAAGTTTCTGAACCTCCCACCATGGGTACTGGCAGAGCTCAGGTAGGTAACAGAGGTGGGACGAGTGTTCGAGGTACTAAGAAGTATCTGAGAGATCTGTTACCCGGTATGGCTGGAGTAGGGAAAGGCAAGGTCTGACTGGTAAGCTATCAGGGCAGCAGCTGTGAAGTGCTGGACCCTAGGAGGAAGTCCTGCCTGAGCAGGAGAGGGGCGGGCATGGTCTGGTTTGCTCTCTGAACGCACAAACCTAGCCTGGGAGATTGCCACCAAGGCGATGACCGCTACCTACCAGGTAAATATAGAATTGAGGATGAGGGGACTGTGAAACGCAGGGCAACCAGGCTATGACACGTCGAGTACAAGGTGAAGAAGTCCCGACTGGTGGCAGTACAACTCCTCAGGGGGATTTAGAAACGCATAGTGGACTGTGGGTATGATGTGTGTGTGTGTGTTTTCCACACAATAACTGGAAAAAGTAACTGGCATTGGGCAGGTGAGGGCCAGGGTTGCTAAACATCCTATACGGTGCCAGATCAGCCTCTTTTGAGAAACACTGCAAGAACGTTCCATGAGTACCAAACTCCCCCCCCCCCCCCCCCATCTATCACAAGATGAGCTACTGATGATAGCAGAAACAGCTGGCACCACGTGCTGGACACCGTGCCAAGTATTTTACATGGAAAAAGCACTGCATAAGGTCCTGGGTGAGCTGCATCTAATCCCATCTCTGCCTCTAAACTCCTAACTGCTGGAAAAACATTTCAATTCCCTGGGCCTCAACTGTAAAATGAAGGAATTATGCTAGATGAGTGGTTGTCGAGCTTTAGTTTTCAACAATAAAACCCTTTCCTTAAAAGGAATTTGATGGAGAATGGCAATATCTAATCCAGACAAAATTGAGATGCTCTGGCTGCAGGCAGAGGTGGGGGAGGCACCTCCCCTTCCCCAAGCATCTCCTGGAACCAAGGGTTCCAGAGAACGTGGTCTGAAAAATACCAGACCATCAGCTGTTGAGATCCCTCTGAGTGCTTATGATCTAAATTTAGGATCTGTGTACAAATTGTATGTATATGGGATGAGCAAAAGGCAGTGGTTTGGTGGAAAGAACTTTGTCTTTCAAAACAGACAGAACGCTGCCCTTGCCAAGCGTTCACTGCAGGTAAGCCGTCTGTAAATCTCTTGGACTCCATTTCCTCATCTATGAAATGAGAATAATGCCACTAATTTACAGGGCTGTTCTGTAGAACAGAGATGACATATGCTTCCACCAGCATTCACTGTGCATTTACTATGTGTCAGGCACTATGCCATTTAATTGTATTCTTCACCATACCATAAAGAAGCTATAATACTCAGACTGTTGTCAGCTACGTGACTGAGTCTCTCAATTAAGATGGGGAGGTCCAGAGCAAAGAAAATGAAAGAAAATAGATTTGGCCTCAACAGATTTCATTATGGTTTGCCACAAAATTAATCCAGGACATGGGAAAGTTTCAATCATTTGAGATACCTAATCCTGTATTCCTGATAAATACTGTGATATCTTTCTAAGCATCAAAACAACATTATAGGACATACTGTTAATATATATGAACATTTCCCAAATAATCTGAGACAGCATATAATCTTTCTTTAGAGAATTCCCAATCAATGATGGGAATCAATAATGGATGGCATTTACCAATTCAAAAACATAACAAACCAAAGCAAGCTTTCTCCCAGCTAGGGTTGGCCGTCTGGATGACATATGGTTCCTGAGGTGGGGAAGGCAGGATTTACCTTAAGCCCAAACAGATAAAGATATTGCCTCAGAACCAGCCCCATTCCAAAACAAGCTCCACGCCCGAGCCCCCCATGAAGAAAGCAGAGCAGACTCACGTGCCCAGACGCTCCTCGTGCTTTTTGCTGTCCTTTCCCCACACTTCAATGTCCAAAATGCCCATCCTGTCAGAGAAGTAGTGAAAGTCAAACTGTTCCCGCCACTGGGGATTTGCACTCTTACACAGTGTCTAGAAAACATGCAGTTATAATATTTATTTTCTTAAAACGTTATTCATTGCTACAGTAGCTACACATTAATTGCATTTCTAAAACTGCAGGGAGCTCATTATCACGTGTGAGCCCCTTCTAAAGTAAAACTTTCCTTTATGGAACGAAGGGGATTCCCAAGTGTTCTGGAATTTGCAAACCATCACTACTCTTTTAGCTGCCCTACAGATCCAATCATTCACCCACCAAGTTAGAGTTCTGGCACCCCACAAGAAATCATAAATAACATATATGTTGTGCATATACATCAATAGACATTTTACAATTATTCTTTCTCTCTTACAGAAGATAGCCCGATTGGTTACTCAAACACAAGTCACATTTTTATTGGCATATCTATTCAATGCTGGCTTAAGATTTATATAAATTAACAGTTTGGGGGCTGTCAGATGCATTAAATGAGAAATCCATAACTTGTACAGTGTTGCCTACTTATAAAATCAGAGGTACTGAATCTAGTTATTAGAATAGGAGGGAGATAGGAAATTCACTGCAGCCACACTTAGAAATTAACAAGAGTGGTTTGAAAACTCCACAAGTGTTTCTGTGTTCTCCAAGAGTTATTTCAAACCACCTATGTGTTTGGTTCATTGGTGTTTCATTTAGATAGAGATCCAATTTGTGGCTAAAATGTGAACAAAAATGTTGGCCATTGAATATCAGGCTAAAATGGCACGGCATCAAATATGAAATTGTAGCACCAACTATTCCTGCTTGGGAAAACACAACTCAGATCCCAGCTGTAGGCAAGGTCATGTAAAATAATTTAAGGTGTTTTTGTTTTGTTTTGTTTTTGTTTGTTTTAAACCAGGCTTAATATATAAGATCACAGAATTTTAGAAACCTGGAAGAAAAAAAAACCAAAAACTATCAGACCACAAATTAAATGCAGTATTCCTAAGGGAATCTGTAACAGATATTGGACTAATTCTACACTTCACCTTAGTCCAAAGGACTAAGTGCATTTAGTGATGAATAATTTTTCTATAAATCCTGAGCCTGACCCCAGCCAGCTCAAGGAGTCTTAGTGGGGAGACATGGTTACCTTGGATACGTTCACTGTGGGTACAGCCTGAAACTATCTGGTCAAATTAATTATCTGCATATTTCTGGTGTAACTCATCTTCAATTTTTCACATTTCTTATAAACTATTGTACATTGTGAGTCTCAATTCTCTAGTCTTTGTGCTATAGTAAATGAAGTCTAATATTTGCTATTACACTCAAAATTGTGCAATAGAGAAAACTTCTTTCCACCTTAAATCACTTTCCAACTTGTCTGCATCTGTTATGTACTGTAGACGGGAAAGCCTGAACTGCAAATATCTCTTGGTCTATTTTCAAAATCTTCCACTGATTTTTTTTTTCTATGTGGTTTTTGGCAAGTAACTTAACTTTCAAGTGCCATAGCTCCCTCAATCCATTAAACATTGGAAATATTCCTGTCTGACAGTTATGTAAAACTAATTAATTACCATGGTTTGGAAACATGTTTTTTTTTTAAATAAAAGTCACATGAAATTACTAAAATTAAACATTAAATAGAATTTGGATTGGCAGATTAAGATGATCAATTTTAAAGGGAGTTCAAAATGCCTTTACTTTTATTCAAAACAAATCACTTTTTCTTAAACAAATCACTTTGAAAACTTTAGATCAATTTTTAATCACAGCAAAAAATAGCATCTACTAGTAGCTATCTACTTGTGCTGTTAATACTAACAAGAGACAGAAAAGCACACATAATTTTGAAAATACCGTAGTTTTCTCAAATATTTAAATACAAATATAATGTATTCCACTATTTTATGTTTGTAGGATTTTGAAGACGTTATCCTTTTCCCTCATTCTATCAAGCATGGTTTGTTTCAAAATCCAAATATATGACACATTCAAATCTATTATTTATTAAGCTTTCTCCAGCTCAGAATTACTGTGTTAAAATAAATTTTTCTAAGCAATCAAAAAAAAATCACATACTTATTGACTGTATGTGTACAATGATTTTGTTTTCTGGGATGTTCCTAAATATGACTAGGAGGATTAAAAATGAATTACTTCTAGTGAAATTTTGAGAACAACATTTTTAAAATTGTTAAATGGATTGTGCTCCTTATGGAATTGCTAGAACTTACCTTACTTTTGTACCTCTGATCTCCCAGTTTCAACTGGACAAACATCTCTGTCATGCCTCCACCTGAGACATTCTTTCCTTCCAGCAAAGTTATACTTATAATCCCATTCCAGAGCTGGTTCTTTTTCAGGGATTCTGAGAGGCGAAGGCTGCGTATCAAAGAGGACTAAAGCAAAAAAATAAAGATGGCATGTAAACTTGGTTATAATTCTTAAATATGTCTTTGGTGATCAAAGAAATGCCAGCTTTCAATATTTGATTATAAATATCACTCCCCGCCTGGTGAAAAGTGCCTTCATTGGTTTCACAAGCCTATGATCAGTTACCTGGTTTCCCTCTCAAGCATTGGACTTGTAACAATATGGCAAAAGATGAATACAAGCAAGGGCTACATTTGGCTCAGGCCTGTACTCCCACAGAGATGTGCTCTCTGCTAAGAATCTTTAAACTGAGCCTTTGGCTATTTTAGTAGGAGGAAGAGAAGAAAGGCATTCTGGGAAACAGAAATAGAAGAAGACATTGCTTTGCAGGGCAACAAAATAACACCAGGCATTTAGGAATCATGGCTTTCAAATTATCTTTCACATTTGAATCTGTCCCCACATCCCTTTAATCCTAAATCTGGTGAGGAGGGTTAAAAATAAGCCAATATCACAGTGATAGTCACAACTCACCATACAGTCTTTCATGAGGCTAAATGGCAAAATCAGTTTTACAGATCTGGTGGCGGGATGTATAAAGTACTTCTCAAAGCACCTGGGACCCAGGAGGGGTTCAATATCTAAGTTATTTTTCCCTTTTCTAAATTATATTACTCATGCACACTCACACACATATAACTTAAAGAGAACATAGAAAAGGGCAAGCACCCCCTATGATTAAATTATAAAGGAGATAGTCACGTTTTGCTTGTTTTTTATTTCCATTATGTAAATTTTCAAACAGGCACAAATGTGGAGAAAGAAAAGTACAATAAGCCACCACGTACTATTCAGCGGCTTCCAGAGTTCGCCAATCTTATTTCATCTATTCCTTCACTAGTTTTTCCTGCTGAAATATTTTAAAGCAAATCCCACATTTGGCTTTACATAATGGCCATGCCATGGTCAAACACAATGGAATTAACACTAGTTTCCTTACTATCATTAAAGCCCCAAACCATATTCAAGTTTTCCTGATGGTCTCAACAATGTGTTTTCATCGGTAACCGGTTGGAGTTAGGATCCCCACATGATCCACATGCTGCGATTAGTTGGAGTTCATTTTCATTCTCCATTCAGTAAGTGAAATGGCACAGGCATGGACTTCGTTATTTGAAAGAGAAACAAATGGCCTGAAGAATGTACATGGAGCCAAGTATCATAGAAAAGCAATGAATTTCTAACACTGTATATTCATTCCTGTCATTTGCTCAATATATCTACAAGATCATTTAGACACCAATTTGCTCGGATGCCAGGTAGTCACAATTTATCACAATAAATGGGACGTCAGTACCATATTAATTTAATACCAGTGTACTTTATCCAACACATATCACTCTATCACCCTTAATAAATGGTGCAACAATACACCAGGGTGACTTTGTAGATAATTTTATAACAACCTTAAACAAAATACATATAAGAAACTATCGACTCCCTAATTGCATACCTTATTGCTTTACTCCTAAAACACACAAAATACACAGACACACACACAGAGAGGTTTTGCAGGGGCTGAGACAGAGTAGGGAAGGCAGATGGGGAAATAATTTTAAAAACAAACAAAAAAGCAGCCTCTCCTCTGGGAAATTACAGTCCATTTTTCTTAACTTCTCTTTTGCAGTTGGTTCTGGATAGGATATAGTCAATAATGAAGGCTAATGACATAGTTAAAAGTAAGTGATTTTACATTTATTAAAACAACATAACCTGTCAGGATGGATAGATAGATAGGTAGACAGACATATATGTGTGTGTGTATGTGTGTATATATCTATATTTAATACATTTTATAGCTTATTAGGCACATGGGCTGAAAACTCCTGTCTTTAAAAAGAAAATGAGATTTTGATTCATATATCCTGCCTGCAATTCCTTTTTTAAATTTTGCTTCTTAAAGTTTGTCTTGCAGACCAAAAATCTAAAGCATGACCTATCCCATGGCCATGTTTCAAAGTTCCGACAGATATATTCCTCCCTAAACACAGCAACTATTTCAAAATTCTTTTTATAAAGAAGGGAGTAATGTCCACAAGGGATCAAAGGGCATCCTAGAGTCTGGCAATTGCCTAAGAAAAATGGCAGTGCTTCCATGAAATATGCCCTAAAATAATTTTGCGGCTTGGTATGTCCTAATTTCAAATTGGATGTTTATCTTGGAAAGGCTTCTATCTAACTTGTCCATAAAACAGCCCCACTTAGCTCTATGAGCTCTGTGAAAATGGAATCCAAAGCTGGTTATTAAGGGGGCTGAGAGATAGGTTCCATATGGCAGAACAGCATGGGAGGGCAGGGCTGGGGCCGACATCAGGCACAGCTTGGCTGGAGCTCCTGATCTATCCACGGACACTCGTTGCATTACACCATAACATCTGGATTATTGCTTGTAATGTCCCTGGGAAATATCCACTTTCCATCAAAGCCTTTATCTATCTCAGTCGGACTTTGAACATTTTAGTATTTAACACGGTCATGTTTGATGTGATGGACTTCCTCTCTGCTGTCCAAGATTTTTTTCCCCCTACTAAAGACAGGGTGGGAGAAGAAAGCATTTACTGCACCGTTCTCAGATAGACGAGAACACAGCCCCCCCACCCCCCTCTTTTTTTAAAAAAACTTATTTCACCTTAAATATTTCTGTAAAACTCACTATCAGGTTATCTCTAAAATGAAGTTCCATTTGCAAGCAACATATCTTGGTGTGTGTATATGTGTTAAAGGAGTTTCTTAATTACTTTGACATTTCTCTTCCATGCTTGCTGCTTGCCATGATGGTTTAAGAGCAGTGAGTCTGTAGGGTTGGGGATAGGGTCTGGGCATCCTGTGTGCTCTGCTGCAGACTTGGGCTCTCAAAATCTTTTGTGCTCTCTTCAAACACTCCCTTTCTACCCACAATAAATCGTCTCATCTGCACTCACTCAGTTAGCAGAATGGCTCAGGTTTTCATGTCTGTGCCGGAGTCTGTAAGTGAAATTTGTCATCTTAATGCAGCTTGGAATGTGAAAGGAGAGAAGGAAATTACCCATCAAAGGGGACGCCTACCCCACCTGAACCGAAACAAACACCAGGAGATAGTGCAAAGCTTCTGGGTCCTGACCCTAATTTCTCAGCAGACATAGCGGTTAAAATATAGCCCATAAGGGTTTTGTTATTTTTCTCCTTCCTCCCCAAGGATCAGAACCTTTTACTCTTTCTATGTTGATTCATTCATATTCTCTTTCCTCCTCCAGCCCTTACCCTGCCAAATCCACACCCATTTTTTTTTTCAATAAAGAAGCACACACATTAGTTATTAACAGTGAGCAAGGTGTGATGTTTAACTTAGAAACATATTCACTTTCATAAAAATGAAACAGCTTAAAAACATTAGTTTACTCCTGGGTCCTGACAATCCCACAGATAAGGAAGGAAGAGAAGAAAGGGAAGGAGACTGGAAGTATTAGCAGTAGAGCTTCAGCTCACTTCAAAAAGGCAGAGAATCTTCAGAAGTTTTTGATCTAGAAATAGATTATCAAAAATGTGAATGAACTTTCATTCCTATGCTATTTAAAAGGGACTACATTTTGGGGACATGGATGATTTGAGGATTATGGCCCAGGAGCATGCTGGGAGGATGCTGGTGAGGACTCCAGTATTCCTTTCTCTTGGCCTCGTGGCAATGGTAAACCCAGGAATGATGGACATGTCAGCTCCAAACCCACCAATCTATTCCCAGTCAAGAAAACTGGCAGAGATCAGGCGTAAAGAAAAAGCCAGAAAGGAGGGCACAGAATCTCAGGAACTAGGGCTGCAGCCATCAAAAGTGATGCTACTTTCTACTATACCAAGTTCCAGAAATGACTATGTTGACCCATACCACAGAGTAATGATCCAAAGTATCCCCTAGGGAGCAACGAAATAGGGGAAAAAAAGAGGGGGGAGGTCGAGAAGGCACTGACGAGTACACTCCTACTGAGCGCCGAATACCATGTGAGTACTTTATATATCATTTCAGTTATAGAAATATAAGAAAGCAAGTGCTTCAACATTGCTAAGGCATCTTAGTTTGACTCTGGCTCATTATTTTCCCAAGTCACTTGAGGAAGTAGGTAGTCAATGGAAACAAATGCATGAACAAACCAGCCAATTTGTAAAACCATGAATAGTAACCCAAGATTCCAACCATGTTGGTCATTGCTTTGAAAGGGTACAGGAGAACATTCAGTCCATAAAAGGTTTCACTGAAATATTCCTTTCAAGCTTTTTCAACATGTAAAACTACTGCTTCTTGTCAACAGCTTTTATGGCATGACATGAGAAGAGCCATGCATCCATGGAACATGCTTCCAAAAAAGATTCTACTCAGCAACTTCTTTTTATCATCTGAAGAGGATTCTGTAGGCATAAATTCTATTAGAACGATACCAAATCTTATATAAAGATATAAAGAAAATCTTTAAAATTTCTCACTTGGTACCTATACATGGAAGATGTGCTTCATACTTATAGATGAAAACTATATCACAGCTATAAGAATATGAATATTTGTGAATCAAGACATTAGCTATAAAATTTTTATATGCAATTTAATATCTTTAAATTATAAGAAACTATCATCACTCATTTATCACCTTAAGAATAAAAATTAAATAAAGAGAAGATAAAAACTATAAATGTCCAATGACTCTCCAAGTTTAGGAACAGGAAAAGTTTTGCTTCTGACATATTAACTACTATTAAAAAATGGGGGAGGGGGCCCTGATAAAGACATGGACTGAGATGCTTCAGAACTCCATCCCCCCAACAGAAGCTGTGAGCAACCAGCAAGACCCGGCAGAAACATCTTTCTCAAAGCTCCAGAAAAGAGTTAAAGACTGTAGTAACAGGTTGAGTGCTGAATCAAGAAAAAAGCTCCTTAAAAGCAGCAGGATCCCCTGACACCCTGGCTGGCCCCTCTCCCAACCCTCACTAGCTTGGCACAGAGCCAGCCTGCACTCCCACCCTAGTCCCCATTTCAGAAGGAGCAGAGCAAGCCCTGGGGCACACACTGGGAGCATGTGTGTCTGGCTGAAGGATTTTAAGGAAATGGTTTCTGAGTGAAGAGTGGCTATTTGGAACTATGTTTAAATGAGAAGATTACAAGGGCCACATGTGCATGTCCAAGACAAGAGCATGCACTAAAAGGATCAGGGAGCGCCCTATGCTTTGGCCTGGAGCTATTCTCTAAACTCATTGTATAGATAAGCTCTGTAGGAGAGTACTCTCACAGGTCAATCTGCAAGGAATGAAAAAGTGTCTGTCTCCCTCCCTCCCTCCCTCCATCCCTCCCTTCCTTCCTTCTTTCCTTTCTTCTTCCTCCTTGTCCTCCTCCTCTTCTTCTTTTGTTAGCTCTTGGCATTCAAGGAAATCTCTGTCATAATACTGGCTAGACACAAGCTTAAGGAACAGATGCCTCAGACTCTAAATATCAGCAATAAAATATAAAATAGCAAAATGTCCAAGTTTCAACAAAAGGTTACATTAACCAAGCATACAAAGAAATGAGTAGTGCTGGCCCAAGTAAAGGAGAAGATTAAGCACGAGAAATCATCACTGAAGAGGATCAGACTGAAGATATTACAAAAACTTTTTTAAAAAATGGTCCTAAATATGCTCAAAAAGCCAAAGGAAAACATGGACAAAAAAATAAAGGAAACCAGGAAAACAAGAGATGAATGCAAAGAGAATATCAATAGAGAGGTAGAAATTATGAAAAGGAGCCAAACAGAGATGAAGACCACGGAAACAGAAATTACAGAATCTCTAGAGAGGTTCAACAACAGATTGAAGCTGACAGAAAAAAGATTCAGTGACTATGAAGATAAAACTTGAAGATAAAACAATTGAAATCATTCAGTCTGAGAAGCAAAAAGAATGAAGAAAAGTGAACGGACTCTGAGGAATCTGTGGGATACCATAAAGCTTACCAATGTACACATTATGGGAGTCTCAGAGAGGGAAGAAAGAGAGAAAGGGGCAGAGCAAATATGCAAAGAAACAATGGTTGAAAACTTACAAAATTTAATAAACAATGTGATTTGACACATCCAAGGTGCTCAACAATCTCCAAACAGGATAAACCCAAATAGACCCACACCATGGCATTCTTATAATCAAATTGTCAAATGCCAAAGATAAAGTGACAATGCTGAAAACCACAAGAGAGAAGCAATATGTCACATACAAGGGAGCCTCAATAAGATTAAGTGCCCATTTCTCTTGCTAAAGAGAGTTCTGTGGTTGAAAGGAAAGAATAATAGACAATAGATCGAAGCATGGGTACATATAAATGAGAGTACTATTGTATTTTTGGTTTGTAACAACATTTTCTTTCCTACTGGATCTAAAAAGCAAAAAGCACAAAATGTAATGAGAAATCAGTAGTTTGGGACTCATAATACATAAACATGTCATTTGTGACAAGAACTACACAAACGTGGGAGAATAGAGGGGTATAGGAACACAGTTTGTGTAAAACTATTAGAGTTAATTTGGTACCCAAGTAAACAAGATTGTTATAGATTCAGAATATTAAATTTAAGCCCATGGTAACTATAAAGAAAATATCAGAGAATATGCCAGATCACAGAGACAGAAATTATAGTACAAGTTGCCAAGAGCAGTGAGGAGGGAGAAGAGGGAATTAATGTATAATGTGAATAGGGTTTCTATTTGGGGAGATGGAAAAGTTTTAGTAATGTAAGGTGGTGAGGGTACTGTAATAATGTGAATGGGATTAATACCATAGAATGGAATGCTTGGGAGTGGTTGAGATGGAAAGTTTATGTTTTATATATATTCTCAAAATTAAAAAGAGAGAGAGAGAAGAAGAAATAGCAACTAAAGAGCCAATGACAATTAACTGCAATACATAATCTTGGATAAGATCTAGTAACAGGGAGGAGAAAAGGCTGAAAGGGATATTATTGGGACATATAAAAAATGGAATATAGACTGTAAGCTTTATATCAATATTAAATTCTTTGAACCTGATAACTGCACTTAAGGTGGTTACATTAGTGATTATCCTTGCTCTTAGGAAATGTGCATGGCAGGATTAAGTGTTCAAGAAGCATGATGTATAAAATATGCACCCAAATATTCAGAAAATCTATTGCTATATAGATGGGTAGATAGCTAACTAGCTAGCTAGAGAGAGAGATAGAGAGAGAATGAGAGAGAAAAAGAATGATATGACAAATGTGGCAAAATATTAAAGTTGGTGGATCTGTTATCTGACACGTTAAAGGTGTTAAGAGATCTCTGTATGGGGTTTGTATTGTATTATTTTTGTATCTGGCCTGTATGTTTGAAAGTATTTCAAAATAAAAAATTTAAATAAAATGAAGGTCATGCAATTCAAGAGGCTTTTCTTTTTGCCCTGGCCTCTGGGAAGCTCAGTGTTAAATGCTGTGATCATACGTTATACAATTTATCTTCTGGTATGTTTTGATTCACTTTCTTCTTCCTGCTTCCTTTCATTCCTGGATTCCATTTTTCCCATGCCAACCCCTTCACTTAAACTATATCTAGGGCACCTTCATCCAGGGCTGGAGATAGGGCAAGGCAAGTGAGGCACCCAGTGTGCAAAATTTAAAAAGACAGGCACTCTCAGGCTCATGCATGGGTGGGATCAGTACCTGAACGTAAGCTCCTCCTGACATTTTGCACCCTGGACACCTAGCTTGCCCACCCTAATCTTTGTTTAAGGGTTAGAAGCCCTAGCTACCCATCTTCAAGGTGTGCTCTTCCTTACATGTCTAGCTTTGCCTCCTACTCCCAGCAATCCCCTACATCCTCTAATCCATAGCATGGCTCTCAAACTTGAAAATGCATCAGGATGAGCTGGAGGGTGCCATGAAAGATTGCTAGGCTGTAAACAGCACCACTTGGATTACAATAGATGCAGTGTTATAATAAACTGTTTAAAGGTGGGGGCAGGGAAACTAACTAAATAAAAACTAAAAAGATCGCTGACTCCCACTTCCATAGTTTGTGATTCAGGGGGTCTGGGGTGAGGCCCCAGGAGCTGCATTAATAAAGTTCCAGGTGAGGCTGCTGCTGCTCCACGGGCCCCACTTTGGAAACCACTACGCTGTACTAAATGGTTTGCAGTTCCGCCCAAGTGCCGTGTTATTTCATACCGTGGGTCTCCCTTCGTTTCCTCCTCCTTCTCGCTTGTTAGGTTTACTTTAGTCCTCTTTCTCTGAAAGCTTTTACTGAACCCCACGCCCAGCCCTCCCTCCCACCGTGCAGGGCAGGATGTGGGTCTCACCACACACCCTTTACCTTCTATTTCTCATCTTTCCTCCTAGCTCATCAGTTATGATAGGGGAGTCTTATTCATTTGTGGACTTCCAGGATGGTATTCCTACCACAATAGTAAGTGCGCACAAGAGAATCTGAGCAAATCTCAGTGAGAGTAGGGGAGACTTGGTGAGTCGTTTTCAAAGGCAATGAGTTGGTCCTTCTTGTCCGGAGCACACACAAGCTTTGAGGCTTCCGATAGATTTATGGCCTTACCTGAGCATGACTGAGGCCCCCAGAAAAGAGGACAGCCTCTGGAAGTCATTCTGCCCAGGCTAATGCTTATCTAGATGTCACAAATAGGCAGCAGAAACATTGGGGTCAAGAAAATCAGCAGTAGGCCAGTGCTACTTCTCTAGAGATGTAGAGAGACCAGATAGAATATCTATCAATCTATCTGGCTGTTTGGGTTTAAAAAGATAAAAGGTATGACTATAGGTGGGATTGGAGTTCAGATAAGAATGTGTAAAAAAGAAACAAGGCAAAATAAACAAACAACAACACCCTATTAAATGAGAAAGACTGTTGACCTGTGCTACAACCACAAGAGACTCCATTTTGCTCCTCAAATTGAGCATATTTTCTCTCATAAAAGGATTTTGCCTGAACTGTTTCTTTGGCTTACATAAAAATAAGGGATGTGAGCTCAATTAGAGAAAGAAATGGAGTGAGACTGGACCTGAACCTGGAAGGTAGAAGGAGCTCCATGTCAGAGCGAGTCGCTCCTTCTCACCCCAGAGCTACAGAACTAGACAAACCAATCATCAAAACTCCTTCCTGGTCCTCAACTGGGCTCTGGTTACAGAGCAGTTCATTATAGAAGAAAGAAACAAAGAAGTACATGGATGACTGAGGTGACAGATAGATAGATAGATAGATAGATAGATAGATAGATAGATAGATAGATAGATAATGATTAGATAGATGATGATAAGATGATAAATAGATGATAGATAGATAGATAGATAGATAGATAGATAGATAGATAGATAGATAGATAATGATTAGATAGATGATAAGATGATAGATAGATGATAGATAGATAGATAGATAGATAGATAGATAGATAGATAGATAGATAATGCTTCTCTCCAAATTCATTGATTGTCCTCTTTCAATTTAAGTTCTGCCACATCAAACCACTTGTGTGGCAAGATGCCTCTCGTGGAGCTAAATAACTTAAAAATCATGCTTTGCAAGTCACCTAAGTTTTTGAGACCTTGGCAAAAGAGTAACATCTCCAAACATGCTGTTTGCAAAGTGCTCAGCTCTGTGATGAGGTCTTAGTGACTTACTCTTTCCTTAGTGGTCAGAAGCAAAATTAATATTGTCAATTCATATGACTGAGTCAAAGGCAAAAACAGAAACCCTCAAATTTGCCAAGATGTCCTTCATTTGGCCAGGCAGCTGGTCCAATGACTCAGCCACCCCAGGGACAGGCGTGTAGCTGGAAGGTCAGAACTGACAAGAGTTGCCGTATCACCCCACAATAAGAGAGCATGCTCCCTAAAATGCTTACAAGACCAACCCCCCAACACCCCGACAAAGGGGCTACTGCGGGATGACGAGTCTGAGGTCGGCAGACTTCAAAAAGCCAAGGTGGAAAAACAGTCAGAAATGGTGGGACCCTGGCCCATGCAACAAGATGGCTCCAGGGGTTCATGACCGACTTTGAAGCCAATTTGCCCAGTCCTCTACATGACCTGGAAAAACTGCTGAGAGGCATCTGGTAATCCCACCACTCGGCAAATAAGTGCACCTCCTCTTAAATCAGTAAAATAATTTCCCTAAGCAAAACAGTTCTAGCAACTCCACCCTTGCGAAAGGTTGACTTCCTGAGAAAAATCCTAGATGTCATAGAGAGAGGGTTTTAAAAAGAAGGAGCAAAAGCGAGAGAGAGAAAGGAAAAGGGCAAGAAGACAAGAGAGGACATCATCTGAGATCACATGGACGCCCCACCACAAAATGCAGGATTCTGACAAAGTAATGGCCTGAAAAATAGTATTTAAAGAACCAAAAGCAAGGGCTTGGCCCTCTATTTTGTATCAGAAGCCAACAGAAAAAGCAAAGCCATTCCAGGTATTTAACACAGAGGGACTATAATGCAGAGAACTGGTTTCACAGGTGATGGGATTTCTAAGAAGCTCAACTGAGAACACTGAGGGAATCTAAAGTGTAGTGACTGTAGGCAGCTGCTTTAGCCTTAGGCCAAACAGGATTTTAGGGTTTGTGGACCATAAGTTCTCTGTCACAACTAGTCAACTCTATCATTGTCAGCCATTGAAAACACACACACAAAAGGGTGTGGCTGTGTCACCAAAAAAAATGTATTTATAAAAACAGACATATGGCTGGATTTTGCCCTTAGGCCAAAGTTTGATGATCCCTTGTCTAGAAAGACAAGAACAAGAACAAAACAAAACAAAACGACGCACACATGAAAACAAAAACCACTGGCTTCAGCGTCACCCAGAAGAAACTGAAACCATGCAGTTATGGCTAATGGAATAAACAAAATGCAGCCCCATGCCCAGACATGACCTAACGCAGAGGGAAAAGGTAAGAAATAAAACAGTGAGAAACAGCCTGGCTTCCCCTTTCTCCTGCGCTCCAATATCCTGCCATGCCTTTCATTGCACAAGGCCAGCTGGATGCCAGCTGAGAGGGGCACCTGGGAAATGGTGCCTGCAGAGTTCAGCTTTGATAATAATAGAGAGCAACAAAGAGAAAAGAGTGGGCGGCAAACAGGCCAAGAATTGGCACCAGCAGCCAACTAATTTCCCACTAGAAAAAAAAATACTTTACAGCAGCATAGGACATTTCTCTTAATGTAGATAGCTGATGTATAAATGCATAAAATAGCTTGTCAAAATAGAAGCTATTTAAAAGTATATACACATCTCGGCGCAAATTCATCTAAAGTAAAGGAAACCTCAAGGCTCCAGGGTCAGCCACAGTACCTTTACAGGCCCAAATGGTACCAGATACGTGTACGTGCATGTGTACGCATGCAGGCAAAGTTTCTGAATACAGTGATTTATCGATTCCATTTTTCATCACTGCTTTTTTGCCCATTAGACTATTTGATATTAGAGAAGTAACTGCTGTTAATCTTCTATCCCAAAACAGGCTTGGCTAACATCTATTCACACTGAAGATTATGTCCAGTAAATAAGTAAGGAGAACTAAGTATTTGATTCAGGCCCTGCCAAATGATATTCCAATTCTCAATTAAAAATGTTCACCAGAATATAAACAAAGACTTTCTGGATGCAACCTAAACCTGTTTTTAAAGACATTCTCTATGTATTTAATTTTAAAACCCAGGGAAGAATAGTAAGGAAAGAGTTTAGAAGAGAGTCCACACAGGCTCTGCTATTCAGAAACACTTGAAAGATGTAAAATTACAAATTTATGGGATTAAGGAAGAATTATCAAAATAAACTTAAGTTATAAAAATAAAATTGAGATAAAAAAGTCAATGATATCTTACAGGTAATGTAAAGCTTGAAACTGGTAAAATTTGGGGTATTTATAGCTAAGTTAATCTTAATGTCAAATTTCTGTTACAAATATTTTTAAAATATAATATGGAAATCCTACAAAAGGAGCTTGTATGTTTAAAAATACCAAAAGATAGGTTGACCAGAGTGTTCTTTAACTACTTCACAGAGTGTCTATAGATTTTCCATGTGATCATATTCAATGTCAAATTAGAAGTTATCTGTGTTTTCTCTCCAAAACTGAAAAGTCCAAGATGCAAAAATTCAACAAAACAATGGAAATTCTTCCTCCCTGTATAAATTGCATCTCTCAAATGCGATCATGAATACTTTTCAATGAGCATCACTCATCTAAGGTTTTACTAAACAGATATACTAGGTTTGGGCATATTTTAAGTCCCCGAGCCTAGGATAGTGAAGTCAAAATTCCAGGAACCACCATGAGTGCAGAAACAGGGAAGAACAGCTCAGCTCTAAGGCACAACTCTGCAGTATATATATATATACTGCTCTCCAGGACCCCCTGCTCCCTTCATATTTCTGGTATCTTTATCCAAGCCGTCCACATTTTTTTCTTTCCCCCTTCATTCCTTTGGCCATTCTTCCATAACCTCCCCTGTCCTCCCTAGACTCCAATATTCCCCAAGCTCACAATTTTTCTTCCTAGTCTTTATGTTCTTCCACAAACTGCCACTGCTGTTCCACAGACTGAAGCTTCCTAACTAAAGATGGTTATTGATGTACAGGACCAGTGTTTTAGTGCAGCAGCCGAATCAATAAAGGAGAAAATACTGCTTTGTCAGGTTTCACCAAAGCATTCTGGGAAACTTTACTGCCTCGGATGGTTACAGAAACCCTTAATATGGGAGAGCAGAGCTGGACTCCGCTCTGAGGTGAGAAATGATGTTCTTCTACCCTCTAGTGACTAGAAGGGAATAAAGCAAAAGTTGGAAGAATTTTTGAGACAGCTTCACATGATTATTTATCACCTGTTAATGTTGTTTCTAAGAAAAGCCAGAGTTTGGGAACCAAGCAAACTGTAGAATAGCCAAGCAAATGCCTTATCATAGTTATTTTTTAAAGTGGTCAAAATGGCAAAGGATATGTATTGTAAGAAGTAAGAGTCGGAACTTTGGCTCGTTTTTGGATTTCAAAAAGGAAGGTTTGGAAAGCATGACTTTCTTCCTAAGTGACTAGTGCTAGTCAGGTTAAAATTCCCCCCCCCCCCCCCCAATCTTCCTTCCTTCCTCCCTCCCTCCCTTCCCTCCTATCTTATCTATCTATCATCTATCTTCTCTCTCTCTTCCAATATCTATCTCTATGGTCAATCTATGATCGATCGATCGATCGATCGATCTATCTATCTATCTATCTGGCATCTATCTAGCTAGCTATCTAGCTATCTAGCTATCTGGCATCTATTTACCTACCTACCTATCATCTATCATCTATCTAACTTCTCTTTCTTCCTCCCTCTCTCTGTCTCTCTCACTCACTCTCTCTCCTTCATATACCGAGAAACAGGGGTCCCATTTCCAATCTCCTCATTTTACAGAAAAGTAGACAACTGAGGTACAGTGAGGTTAGAAAATTGCATACACATGTATGTGTATGCAAATACAGACACACACACACCCTCCACCATTACAATTCAGAAACTGAACTGGATAAATAGTCTGGAATCTTGCCTCAGTTAATTGCAATTATTTTGTGTTGGTTATTTCTCTTTAACAGGTATCAGAACTGCTAAATTAAGTTATAAATACTTGTTTGTGACACTAATTTTGACAGTTACTTAAGTAACAAACCCTATGAGTTTTGTTGTTGTTGTTTTAGTTAACAACTTGATAAATTAATAATGCATTCCTACCTGGTACACGTGTATTTTTTGAAAATTGGGCAGTCATGTAGAATTGCCTATAAAGATACTAGCGATGTAAAAAATCACCAGTAGTTTATGAAAAAAAAACTTTAATAAGACTTATAAAAAGCAATTAATTGATATTTCAAAAGATATAAAATAGATTTATAATATATATCACATATTCATCTCAGTCAATCTTAAAATGTCCCTATAAGAATAAATACTTCCTAAAGGACTAAATCTAACCACACTGCACTCTAAATATTACAAGCTTAATGAAGTGTAACATTCTAAAATGGCCAGAACGTATAAAATGTCACCACTAAAACAAGTGTAAGTTCAAACATCTGGATATGCTCTTATTAAAAGAAACTGTAAAAGGTAGGTGGTTCCCTTCTTATTTGTAACAGCAGTAAAAGAAAAAGAATGCTCCTACATATAAAGATTGTAAATATAAATCAGGTTTCTATTTGGTTTTGCAATAAAGATAACGTTTTTCCCAAAAGAGCTAAAGAAAAAACATGCATATTTACCTTGCTGGCACTCAACCGCTTCCGATTTGACCAACGCTAAGGATTATGTCAATTGAATGATGAAAAATGGCAAAATAAAAGAAAGAGAAATAGAATCATTAGCGAGGAGTTATATTATTATGCCATTATATTAGATTGTGGATTCTACACTCAACAACTAAGATTCAAATTCTGAGGTTACAGAGAAAGCACATTTGAGTAAGAAAATGGTTAGAAACATAGAAAAATCACATTTATTTGTTTGTTTGCATCGTTTTCTCATTATATCCAGTAATGGAAAGCCAAAGAAATATGAATACTGTTTGATCCTTAGAAGTACATTAATTTTTAAATTACCATAAAGTACTATAATTTTTCTCTATAAACAAAACAGAAAAGCAGATTTCTCCTAATTGAAATATTAAGAAATTCACAGACAATGTTAGTTCATGTTTAGGTTTCCATAGTTTTAGAATTAGGAAAAATAACTCCATTTATCTTTATCAATTAAATCTCAGTATTCCAAATATCGGGGTGGGGGGGAAATCTGAGCCATTCCAGCACAATTTAGACAAACAGGCTGATATGCATTGAGGAGGGCAGAAAAAAATTTTTCTGAACAGCAAGAAATTTCACCACTGTTCTCTTTTGATCTCTCACTTGTCATGCTAAGGCTGCTGAGTTTTCTCTACAATTAAAATTCTCTCCCAGCAAAATCCTCTCATTACTCCTGTCACTGTCCAATACTGCAAAGCTTTCCTCTGGCTGGTTAACCAGCTAACTGGTTGTTAAAACTTAGGATAAATTCTGGAAATTACAACTCAATTATGCATCTACTAGAGCAGACCACATTTACTATTATGCTTAAGGAAAAAAATATATATCTTTAGGTAAATGCCCTATCTACTTGGCCAATATAGCTTCCCAATAAAATAATAAGAAAATAAATATTCTTCAGAGGGAATCCACTTACATTCCAGTGATCAGCAACTAGAAACATTGTTACAAAAATGATTGAAAATAGTCTTCTTTTAAAAATAATTCCCCTGCTGAAATTTTGAATTAAAAGTTATAGGTACTACAACCTGGGTATTAAAATCATGTTTTATGTATTTTCCCAATAATACAGTGACAGATATCGTACCCAAACAAAAGCCAAACATTAATTACCATCTCATAGATGCACAAGGCTGCTTGAGGCCCTTTGACATATAATAACTCATTTGACTGTTATAACAGTCATAAAAGAGAAACAAAACAATGACATTAATAGAAAATAATCATTACAGATACTACAAAACTTACTACAATATTATGAGCTAACATGTATCTAGTATACCCCATGCCAAGCATCATATTTAATCGTCTCAATCTTCATAACCCTGAGAAACAGAAACTCTTTTTATCCCCATTTTCCACATGAGGAAATTGGGGCTAGGAGAGGTTAAGTAACTCTCTGAATTTGACCTAGTCATTTAACTTCTCAAAGCTAGAAAGCGATGAAGATGGACTTCAAACACAGGCAGTCTGACAATGGAGCCTGTAATTCTAACCACAATCCTACTTTGGCCAAGAAAAAGAAACAGACAGCAGATATATCTGCCTTCCAGTCAGTGCTTTTCCTACTAACTCCATCATACTTTTATATATTCAAATTCCTGGACATGAGGGTAATTCAGAAACATTTCATACGTGTTTAAGATTTCTGATCTTGGTTCTAAAACAACAACAAAACAAGGATGACAGAAAGAAAGTGGGTAAAAAAGTGAGAATTCAAACTGAAATATTTCCATCTGACTTTAAATTTAAATGGAAATTTATAAACAAAATATTCTTAAGCAAATAAACTGTTGCCCTCCAATCCCAAGGGCTACTTAATCCCATTTAAAAGCCTAGTATAAGAATACCTTTAAATATTAACTAAAACTCCAGGAAAACAGCAAACATTTTCTGATATCTACGGTATCCTCTGAGAGCCCATGATATGTTCTGCAAGTTGAATAACCACATATGGCTCAGGGTGAATTATTCCTGGCTTGGTTAGACTTTGATCATGTATATGGACTACCAATCAAAAAAAAATGAGAGCAGACATGGTTTTCTGTATGACGATACTGCCATAAAATATACATAAAATAAATATATCACACACCAGACCTTTGTCAGACAAACAGCAAACAAAGAAAGCCAGAAAGCATATGAATGAGCAAATACACCCTCTGACAAACTCTGGTAAACAAGAGGTGGGACAGTCAAACGAAAGACGGGCCAAACTAAATAAAGTCATAACTGTGGCTACTCTTTGGATTTGGAATAGGTTTTCTTTGAGATGTTTTACAAAAACAAACCCAAGCCTCCCCCAGTATTAATTGGTCTACAATTTGAAATAAATTGAAACTGGCAGGGCATTGCTTTAAAACTCCATATTTTGGCAAAATTTACATCTGTTTTAAGTGCCAATTCACTGTTAAACACAAGCCAATGTATGACAGAAAAATTAACAGGGGTTTCTCTTATGATTGCAGCTATTTCCATAAGGAAACCATCCAACTTTACAAAATCCATTTAAATACGTAAGAAAGGCTTAGGGCACATCAGTTGGCAAGTGCTAAGCCATGTGGTAAATGATACTTGTTTATATTACATGTTATTTTAACCTGGTGGCCCTATCAAGTAACTGGCCACGTACTGTATCTACTGACATTGGATACTACCAAGTCATAGATGCACTAGCAATACTTGTCAAGACAGAGAGGAAAGTGAAAATTCATCTTTCATTATCTTGGATAGTTAAAAAAGCTAATTTTCAGCTTCAAATTTTAGACCTTCTTAACATCAAACCTTATTTAAGTCTCAGGCTTTGTTTTTTAGGAGGTACGGGGGATTGAACACAGGACCTTGTACATGGGAAGCAGGCACTCAACCCCTGAGCTCCATCCAACTGCCCAATGAGAGTTGTTTGTTTGTTTGTTTTCACTTGTTTTTGTTTTCTTTTTAGGAGGTACTAGGTATCAAACCTGGGACCTTGTACATGGGAAGCAGGTGCTCAACCACTTGAGCTACATCAGCTCCCTTAAATCTCAGGGTTTAATAGTATCACACTTTTTAAAAAGTAATAGAGTTTTTTCCTAAGCTACTATCATGTAAATTCTCAAAAGTAAAGAATTTAAATAAAAATCACAACTATTTGGTTGAACCTCCAGCAAAAATTGTGCAGAAAGTTGCGTATTTTTCCTAAATATACAAAGCAAAATGTTTCTTCAAGAGCAGGATAATTGGAAAGTTACCCGAACAAAAACTAGAATAAAAGCTCATGTAGATAAAAAAGCTTGCTACTTTTCTATTTGGGTTCTAAAACCCTTAAAAGAAGATACTTAACTTTTATAGCCAATTGTAGTTGTGCTTTTAAAAAATGAGAAGTCCTAATCTCTTTTTCAAACTAGACAAAACATTATAGGCAGTCATGTAGCCTACTTCTTTAAGCAATCTTCTGTGAGTTTATTAGTATATCAGTCATAATTTTCATCATAAAATAAATTATAACTAAAAGCAAAAGCGACGTCAAAATGAAGAATATTCAGAAAAGTCTCCTCGCCAACCCCAAAGCCTTAATTCAAAGAGAATTATCTGACACCTCACTTATATATAGGCTTCAGATTTTCATATTCTAACATCCTAAATTGTTCATATTCTAACATCCTAAATTGTGACACCTCTTATCCCTTCTTCAAGTGGTTATTTTAGTGGGCTTTAAAAAATACCTTTCAAATAAGTTATAATCAATGATGTTTCTGTTCTCATTTTAATCCTTAGAAATATAAGGTACAAACTCCAAATATAAAATAAGATCATGATTTATATCCACATATTGGCCCATAAGAACAGTCTCAAGCGTACGGTGACAAAATCCAATGCTTTATTCATGTTATAGACATTAGATAGCGTATTAACTAGTTTTCATAAAATAGACGAGAGAACAAATTAAAATTTGTATATTGCCAAAAGTACTCAGCAGCTAAAATAAAAAAAAGTAATAGAAATGCTGCAAATGCATACTTGATCACATTAAGTATTTTATAAAGTAATAGTTAAATCTTGAGAACTGCGGTTCATAACTGCATAAGCTCATCTAGCCCCTACTAGATTATAGATGGAAGCCTTAACATTTAGTGAAAGTATATTGTGGATGATCTATTAGAAGCAAACACTAAGCAGCATATTTTTTAACAACAGCAATATTATCCATCCTTACTGGATTTACTTTCCCGAGTTCCAAAAGGGAAGATGTATATAACCATAGATAGGTACTTTAAGTCTCTATAAGATTATTTATTTCCCTTCAGAAATAATTACAAAAATATCAGTCATCTGGGAGCCCAGTAATCAAGGGACAATTGCAATGAAGAATTTTAAAAAGAACAAAAAGGTCATACTTACATGTCTCTTGAAATCACCCTGCTTTACTACTAGGTTCAAATTTAACACAATCACTCCCATGTCATCTTCTAAACTATTTGGATCTTCCAATTTTAAAATATGTTCAGTTGTTCTACAGGCAAAAAGCAATAACTAATGTTAGCACTTAAAGATAGTACTGTCGTCTAATAATGCATCATCCGGAGCTTATGGTAAAAGTCTCCTGCCTCTGAACAAGAATTAGACACAATTCTTAAAGAGCATAAAATTCAGAGAAAACAGAACAACCACAATCAGGATAGAGGAATTGTCTGACATTGTCTAATTCAACAGTTGGTTAACTGGTTCCAATCCACCCCTCTATGCTGACAAATAACCTTTAAATGCCTGTTTTGATTTTGTTAGGTTAATTATCCTGAGTAGCAACATATGAAAGCAGAAAAATCCAATACACATTTTAGAACACATAATAGAAGATTTTTATGTCAAATATATTTGGGAGCTAAAAAGCAAAATTCATAGAAATGATGAGAACTGAAATAACTTACATGGTTTCATATATTCAGATTTTTTTTTTTTTTTGTCATTTGATTTCCACAAATCCAATCTAATATAACATTATCTTGAGTTCCCTCTAAAATTCATTAACAATTACAAGGTAAAAATACAATACCTGTTAAGCTCAAGATCACTGAGAATTACAAAGGCAGAACCCATGAAATCAGATGTGGTTAAATCTCGATCATATACCTACAAAGAGGGTGGAAGCCAATAAAACACATGAATATGGATCACCAACGAAGTTTATCAAATTATTAGCAAATGGAATTCCCTGGTAATTTTGAATTCAATCTTTTAGATCTAAAAATAATTTGCTCAGTCCAGTTAAAGAGAAATTTATCTAAGCCAAGAGAAAAAAATTATTTGAACTTGCCCATTCTGCATACCACAACCAAAACTACAGGAAAAAATACTTTCAAGGCTGTATCCACGTACATTAAAATGTTATGCACAATGGACCACTCTCTGTAGCTTAAATTGTCTCTCATTAAAATTCAGTCTTTTCCACGGTGAGCAGATCTGCCAATTAAATAGAAATTTGCTAAGTATTCTATAGCAATCTCATCCTGCACTCAACTCATGCAGTTTTAACCCAGATGTTAGAACAATTGATGCTTATAACTGGTAACTTAAAGCTCTATTAAATATAAAGTTATTCCTAATGAGAAAGACTTTAGTACTTGTCACCACTCTACTCCTGGTAATAATTCTTCCACATTCAGTAAGTTTAAATATAATCAATGAAGGTATTATTTTCACTCTGATTTTCTGTAGAGCATGGCTCACTGATGTGCGAGGAAACACACAGTTTTGATAAATGGTATAAAGATGTCCTTTCATATTAATATTTGTAACCCACTTCCTGAGAATAATAAAAGAATTAATTTTGCCAAGTTCACTTTTAAGAGAGCACCAAATATTGCTAAGGAATAAATAATGTTTTTAATAAAAAAACAGATTTGAAAGTCCTCTTGATTACCTTCACACGTAGCTTTTGATTAAGGCTTTGTATTGGTAACACAACTATCTCATCCCAAACTGGGTTCAAGTTCTTATAGATGACTTTACTTTTGTACAGCGTCTTCCCATTCAACTTAAATTTCACATACGGATCACTTGTGCCTTTAAAAGAAAGAGAGTACAAGGCAAGTTTTAAAAAACCCAGGATCTCCATTAAGTAAAGATTCTTTCCACACTCCCATGGCTCAAAGCATTCCACCGTGCACACCCAGAACAAATATCTCCCTGTGCAGAAATCGAGGAGGAGGGGAGAGAAAAATGAAACAATTTGGGGAAACGACCGAGCTCCTCAAGCTCTTTTGTTTTGCTTCATGCGACCACTGACTACTATCCCCCGAAAATTCAAGAAACAAAATCCGCAGGCACCAGCCAATGGTGTCAGGAGTCTTGGGGAGAAGCCCACCCCTCCCAAGAACCGCAGGGAGTCAGGGAAAAGGGAAAGAAACCGTTTTCAAAAATTTGACCAGATGGTGGACTCAACAGAGCCCTGTACTTTAAAATATAATAATAATCAACCAATCAATCTCTGAAACCACAGACTCAAAAGATGGAGCAATGGGACTAAGAGAGAAACTGGGGGCATAGAGATTAAATTGACAAAGTTGCCATTCTTTGCTCACTCCCTGCACCTGCGGGAAAGCTGCTAACATTGTTCCACCCAGGCCAGCTGAACTCCAAATCTGCAGGGCCCTCAGCTGGCCGCGGAGCTGACACCGTTGACCTGCCGGCTCCTCCCAGGGGGCTTTGAAACAGATGCCAAAAAAAAATGAATGATGTCCAAAGCAAAAAGAAGGGTCAGTGACTGACCTGCCTCCACACTTTTCAGATCAATTGAGAGAAAGAGAGAGAGAGAAAAAAGTGCCCGTCAACACAATACGTGAATATGTGCTAGGATGCGTGTGTTATTCCTGTGGCCATTGTACTCGTGGCATCTAATGGCGCTGGTACGTACTTGTTCATCGATGCCCAGTGAAGGTTGAATACAGAAAGCACAAATGGATGGGACAATCCACGAGTGAACAAATGACAGCCAGCTGACCATGCTACAGAGAAAGTAAAAAACCTAAATGTGGGGAGTTATGATTACGTGTGAAACACAGAACTACGGAAAAGTGTACAATGACCAACAAACTGTTTTCTGCACTGATATTTCCCCAAATGCCCAGGACAGTGCCCAACACAGGCCTTCAGGATATTTACTGAATCACATTTCTGACATTAGGGTCAAATCATTACAGTTGAAGAATATTATATCAAAAAATCAATAAGACTCCTCTGTCACAAGCGTTCATCATATCCTTAATACCTAACAATGGGTACCTCTAACTTTTCTTTTCCCGGCTTCTTTTTATGTTTCTATTTTGGTCCAGTACTAAAAATTACTGAAAATGAATGCAATAAATTTCCTATTTTAACTGAAAATAAAGTTACATTACTAAAAAAATGAGTGAAACATACATTGGTTCAAGGCCATGATAGAATAACTAAGGCACAATTTTGATTGATTATCCATCCAGTATTGTAAGGTTGCTAATTTTAAAATAATGAAAATAATAGAGGATAAAAAAAATACACATACATGAATTCAACTCTCATGTTAAGTTTGGCGATGCAAGGGTAGAAGGCTAGCATTCTATTTTAAACTTGGACACACAGACACATACCATGTTAAGCGGTTGTGCTGAGAGGGAACTTAAAAATCAGCACATTGACGGCTATTCAGAGGAAGAGTGAGCAATCCGTCCACCCTGCCCCTCTTAAAAGACAAGGGAACACCACTGGCAAGTCAGGCTTTAACAATCATTCTGATATATATATATATATATATATATATATATGGGGGAAAACTATAATAAAAAGAGGCCTTTAATTAAATGAAATTGCCACTCTGGGATCAGGCCTTCATGCTTGTCAGCGTCCTCTCAAAATAAACATCTCAAAACTAGGCCTCGGTGGTGTCACTTTCTCACAGGCAAGGCATACTGGGTAATCCCCAGGCATCCTGACAGCTACATAATGTTCAAACTGTTTCACGGGTGAATGGCGGCAGTCGCGTGAAAGAAAATATTAATGTCTGGAATTAATAGAAAAAGGGACCAGGGTTTACAGAGCCAAACAAGGAAAGTGGGTGTCAAGTTAGTGCAGCGTTAATTGTTAGGGAAAATCTGAGAAAGGGGGGAGCACATTGTGATTTTCTCTCTGAGCCTAAGTGCCTCACTGTCAGGGAAGTTACATCTCAACTAGGCAGGTCCTGAAAAGGGGTCGGTGCTCAGGAATGCAACTCCCAGATTATACAAATGATGAGCTGACACCTGAATGGGTGGACTTTAACCTTTTTTCACTGGGAGCTTCATAAACAATGAGGCGCTTTGGAATAAAGAGGTTGTGTGGTTCTCCAAGAGGAGACTGAAACAAAGAGCCAGGGGCCCGTGCCTCCCTCTGCGGCCGCCTCCAATTCTGCCGTGTGAACCTGCACGAGTCACACGACCTCAAACTTGGAAAATGAAGGAGTGAAGAATCGGCGGCCCAGGTTTCCTGCTCCATTCTAAATGTACTGTGGTTCTATATGGAGAAACAATCTATATCTAGAGAGAGAAATTAATAGCCACTCAGGGTCCTCCAAAAATGTGCCAAGGTACACTCTTCTAACAGCAGCATGGCAGCCCATCTTTCTGCCCATGCTCACCGACAGCAGTGAGGTCCGGTCCCCCTTGGAGCTGCACCTGTCCAACAGGCTAACATGTCACAGACAATGACCGGTCACTTCAGAGCATAGCTCAGTGCTAGGCACAGTGGGAGGATGCAAAGGGAAACTAATTCCAGATCTTCCTTTTCTGCGCCAGGCGGGCAGCATGCACACTCTAAAATACGACACCAGGTCCAAGAGGGGAGTGTCAAAATAGAACTGAACTCAGGAGTTGGGATAGTCCACGGGTAGCAGAGAGCAGTTGCGGCAGGGGTGTCAACACGTGGGGAGAAATAAGGGAGGTAGGAGGTTAAATATGGGTGGGATTGACCAAGCAGAAAAGGGCTGAGGTCATTCCAGCAAGAGGAACTGGCACAGAAGGGTGGGGGGAGGGAGAAAAAAAAAATTACTCAATGCAAAGTATGCATTTCAATTTATCCAGAAATTAAGAAGGAAAAATCTCATGAGAAATATAGTTTCAAAGGCAGGTTCGAGTCAGAGGAGAAAGTGCCTTCACATAACAAAATAAGGAATTTTGCTTGTATCCTGTAAAATACAGAGGGTTGTTTTGTTTGTTTTTCTTTCCTTTTTTTTTTTTTAAATGTAACATGTGCACACAACTCTGAAAAGTGTGAATGAAAAGTAAATTCTCCATTCTCTTACCCTTTTCTCATTCCTGCTCTTCTAATGTACCCATTACAAACAACTTCTTCAGTACTCTTACAGGAAAACAATAAAATAATTGTTTGCTTCTTTAACAAGAATGCAATCACATTATTTGCACTGGGCTGCATGTTTTCACACTTAATATAGTTCGGATCTCTGTTCATTTCAGCCCATTGGGTCTACCAGGTTTTAATCCACAGCATACATTTTCATTGTGTTGATGCATTTTTATTGAGCTGGTTGCCAAATAATGGACATTCACAGTGTTTCCATTTTTTAACTAATACAAACAACACTCAAGAAAGCATCCTTGTTATAACTATCTTAACTATAACTATCTATAACTATCTTATAACTATCTTGACATTCTCAAGGGACTATATTCACATGCAAATTTTTTATATTGAATCTACTGTTTCTGACAGATATTGTCAAATTGTCCATCAAAAAGTTTGTCAAATTTAGACTACCACCAAGAGTATATGACCATATTTGTTTCACTGCACATTCACTAACAGAGGATGTTATAAACATTTATTTGAAACAAAGAGGAAGTGAAAAATAAATGTTATCTCCAGTTTTATCTATCTTTAGCATTTTCAGTAAATCATAGCATCTTCCTTATTTTAGTGACTTAAAATTATACTTCGTCAGTAAAATTCCCGTTCATATCATTTGTCTATTTTTCAATGGGCTCATGGTTTGCTTATATAGCTTTGTATGACTTCTTAATTATGGGAAATAGCCATTGGCTATAAATCTTGGCATAATTTGCTTGAGACTTAGGTTGTTTCTTGCGATCAGTTATTTTCATTTATATTTAGTCAAATTTACCAAAGTTTTATTTCTGGTTTTGTAGTTGAACATCCTGCTTAGAAGAAATATTCTCACTACAAGATTTTAAATTAATTCAGCCATGTTTTTTTTTCCCCACTAATTTTGTAGCTTTTCATTTATTTTACACTTAAGTCTTTGGTCCATCTGGAATGATTTTAGTTTGAGGATGGAAGGAAATTCAGGTCCACTTATGAGCAGGAGAGTTTTTTAAATGATCAGAGCCAAGCCTTAGAAATATAAATCTGGCAGCAGCTTATAATTTAGAATGAAGAAGAGGCTGAAGCAAAGAGACCTGGTAGCAGAGACATATAGCACCCGAGAGTTGAGGACTGTAAAGGAAGCTGCAGCCAGACCATAAAAAAGTACCAATGCAGGGATTCACAATGTGTGAGCTATCCCCGGGAGATGCTCCATGGACTGAAAGGCTTATTTAATCAAAACCACTGAGAAAAGCAGTTCTTTTCTCACTAAGAATTTCACAACACAGAGTAGAATATTACACATGGCTACCAACTGCAGTAAGACAAACAACAACAATAAAACACAGTTTAAACCTTTTTGGCTCTGAATTTCAGGTAATTATTTCAATACATAAAACACTTTACTTGGATCCTTCTAAACATAATATGAAATTGCCCCCAAATCCAAGCTCCTGGAAGGTATACCGTACAGCATCTAATGTGCATGCTAGGTGAATCCTAAGTATGGGAAGGATTAATGAACAAGCTTTGAAGTAAGATGGGCACAGAGGGAATAAAATCCCAGGTCTTTCTTTTAATAGCTGTATAACCCTGGACAACATATTCAATTTCCTTATGCCTTAAATTCTTCACCATGGAAAAATACCAACCTCACAGGATTATCCTGAGAACTGAACGAGACATTATACTTCAATGACCACAGGGACGAGCCATTTACTGAGGATGCCCCATAGTAAGTGCTCAATAAATAGTCACTACTATTGTTCATATTACAGCTTAAGTTAAAAACAGGGAGACTATATAACAATATACACAGCTGTATTAAATGTTCATTTACTTCATCTTAACTGTCAAAGATGACAAGCTCTGCTAATTTGTCTCCATAACATCTCCACTATAGAGACTCCTTCCTTTGCAGCCCCTTCTCACAGGGATTGCATGTGGCTTGGGAAATTTTCAACAAAATAACCTGGGCCATCTTGGGAGGAAATGGCTGTATAAAATCTAAAACCACATGACTACTCATAAGTACCGGCTGCTTCGCTATCGACCTACGGCCCTAAGGTTATTCACAGTGATGACTTCAGAGCTTTTTGCAGATATAATCTTTTGAAAATAATTGGAAGCTCTGGAAAAGGGACACATGACAACGCAAGTCTATCATCAACAGAGAGTCGCCAAAACCAGAAAATTTGAGGATTTTGTTCTCGTGGCATTCCATTTATCATCATTAGTTGCTGCTACCATCTTAAGAGTGTTATAGAAAAACTGCTTGGTGTCAAAAGGAGAAGTGGTAAATAGAAAACAGACAATATCATGTTATGTGGTTCATGAACTATTCTGATAGGCAAATTAAATCAAACAAACCTTTACTGACGTTCTAATTACACATTGGTTCTTTACGTTTTTTATGATATATGTAATTTGTGGCCATGGTTAAAAAAAAAAGCAGAAAGTTAATTCCCACTTAAGGAAAAAGAAAATCACCACCTAAAGATGCTTCATATGTTGGTGTGTACTTAAGACTTTTTACACACATACTTACATGCACACAGTTTTCAACAAAAAGGAATCAGCCTTCATACAACTGCTTTCTTCAGTCAGTAACTTATTGGTACACATCTAAGCCCATCAATATATTTCTACAATATCAATTTACTGGTCATTAATATGTCTACCTACATACATTTGAAAACTTACAAAATAGCAAAATAATATATTTCTTTAAAACTAACATTCATAATTTCAACTGAAAATCTCTATGTTGAATACAAAAGTGTTATTTGTAAGTAAAATCTACTTATTTGTTATCATCAAAGCTCATTTGCCACATTATAAATTTTAGCTATGTGGTCTCTCCAAAGAAAAGGCCTTCTTAAGCTAGGAACATTTCCTAATTAAATGTATTTCTCAGAGTAGTTGTTTGTCCATGAAAAGAAATTGTGCCCATATTCTTCACACTGAGTTCACATGTTGTAATATCTGATAACTTTCACTAGCAGATCTTCAGGGCTCAGTCTTTATGGGAACTGAGCTACATAAACAGTATTTGGAAGCACATAAAAAAGTGTAAATTTAACTTTATTATTTTACTCCTCTGGGTTAAGAATAACAAGTGACTATTAGTTCTATTTATATACACACATTCAGAATCTTCTGAATAGATACACATATTTAGAATCTCTTCTATTTCCTTCTTGCCAGAAAACACACCTTTTCTTCTTGCAGGAAAAGTAACATCTAAACCTGTTCTGCTTACATATGGAAT
>JAQZBX010018740.1:0-34348 GCA_029593785.1 Cabassous unicinctus | reverse complement strand
GCACAAGCAGCAAGGGGGGAATAAATAAAATAAAATAAATAAATCTTTAAAAAAATAAAAGATGTGCTGGGAGTAGAAAATATGCACTGGATTCTGAAGATTTAATAAAGACAAAAAAAAAAGAATAGAAAAAGACTTCATAGTAATTTTTTAAACATTTCATGGTGAAGTTATATTTTGGATATGTTGGCTTAAAATACATTATTAAATTTCATATGTTTCTTTTAACTTCTTAAAAACGTGGCTACTAGAAAATGTAAAATTACATATGTGGTTCACATTTCTGGCTCACGATATATTTCTGTTTTCCATATCAGGTCAGTGCTGGTCTAGAAACTACATTCTTAAAAAGGGCTGATCACATCGATATGTTTCGATGCAGTCACTTTTTATTGCAAACATACCACTGATGAAAAAATATTTTTCCTCTGAATAGCTAATGGAGAGTACTTACTACGTGCAAACATTGAGCCTAATATTTTACATCTATTAACTGTGTGAGTGGGTGTCACGATCACGTCCATTTCACAGAGTAACAAACTGAGGCTCACAGAAGTGCTGCCATTTGTGAGAGCAGAGCTGGAACCAAACTCAAACGACAGCTGGTCCCAGGAAGCAAGAATAATCACTAGCTTGTGATAGGAAATTTGATAAGGAACAGAATGATAGAGTTATGCTTACAAATGTTTACTGATTTTCTCCCATGACCCTTGAATAATCAGATTTTGTCTTCATGGCAGTAATAAATTTAATACTGCTGCGGCGGCATACGTTAAAGCATTATCATCTATCATGGTAATTCAAATCTCAGATAAAACTCTTGAGATTTGTAATCCTCTTTATGATGCATTATGCCCATCTAGGCCTTTCAATATCATCCATGCAATTTGTTTCTATTAAAAAGGGGACAGGCACAAAGAAAAATAACTAATGTTTATGTTAATCAATTAGAAAACGCGAATTTCTTTTTCACGTGGACTGCAGGTGGACAACTACCCGCAGTCGTCATGGCCCCTTGCGTGGACCTCTTTTATTTTATTGTTCATTTGCTTCATAATTTAATGAACAACCATGAACCTCCCTCCCACCCCCCAAACTAGACATGATCAATAAATGACACTGACCTATGTTCTCTTCCTCGTCCCTTCTCTTTGCCTTCCCCTAGTATCCTGAATATCGGGATTATCATTCTTGTCTCTAAAAAAATGATCAGAAATATATGTATGCTTACAACAATAAGGTATTTGGTTTGGCTTGTTTCTGAACTCTACACGAAGGCATTGCAGTGTATATAATCTTTCACAACTCTGGAGTTATTTGCTCAGCACTGAGACTGAGGTCCACCCCCGTTGTTGTGTGTGAGTAAAGTTCAGTCCTTTTCACTGCTGCGTAATATTTCATCGTGTGACTACTCCACGGGGTATGTGTCCATTTTCCTGTTTATGAGCATATGGATTGTTTCCAGATTTCTGTACTTATAAACAGTGCCACAGGGGATATTCTTAAACATGCTTCCTGTTATACATTCCTGATGACAATATTTATTTTATTTACTTAAATCTAATTTTGGAATCCTTTGTCACCCTTATTCTTGGAGGTAGCATATTCTAGGTTTTTCCCCAAAGTGGTGGAAAAAGCAAAGACCTGGTGGCTTGTGTCTGCTGTACAGAATTTCCTTATAACTGATCAGTTCCTTTAATGATTACTTTTCATATATAACAAATGTAGCAAGTAGTTTATAATTCTCACAAAAGATGAGGTTTATCTTCAAAGAAGTCTGTAACTTGCTCATTACGTAAAACGGTGTTTCTTAAGAATTAGGCAATTAGACAAGGGAATGTCTACGATTGCTCTTTTTTGAAGCAATATTATGTTTCAAATTCCACAAAATGCTGTGTTTTCTCCATTTTAAGAGGTTACAGAGGATAAGAAATAGCACTGTTTTAATAATAGATTTTTTTGAGGGTGTGGGGGTGGAGGGGAGGAGAAACGCTATCACACTAAATATGCATATCTATTGTAAGATACATCCCAATTCCAGAAATTCTAAACTTTTTAAAGGTATATAGTGGATGACGTGAGGTCCTCTCATGCCAAGGCTTGCGTGTCACAAAGGAACCTTAAGAGCTCTTCGGAGAGGTAGATCACTGGTCAGGGATTTTTCTGCCCAATTTTTATTTGCAAGTTGGGGAATGCTTTATTTGCAGTTACCACAGGCATGGAATATGTTGAAAAGATGATATAAGTAATTGTAGATAAGGAAACCCAGAACATATTTTCCCAACATTTAAAGTCTTAATTTGAATTAGTCATAAATAAAGTTTTTTATGTCATAAATGGCCTAATTTTCTGGTTGATATTTAAAACTTAACTTCTAGAACACCAGTCCTTCATGTTAAAGGTTTTGAGTCTGTTAAACTGCCAATACCTTTGGTCCTCTCTTATCCGCCATTTACACCTTCACAAAGGTGAGGAAATGCAGTTATCAGTTCAGTGTTTCCTGGGGAGTTTCACTGTAATTCAACCCCCTTTCTAGTTCTATTAGCCAAACTTGGCCAACAGTAATCACTATGATAATTCATATTTACTGTGGCTTTTAACTCACAGAGCTTTTTCACGTATGCGATCTGCTTCATAACTCACAGCAGTTCCGTCATGCAGGGACCGAAAACCTCATTTTACAGATGGGAAAACCCACCTGGATCTGACTGAGGCGCATCCTCCAGTCTGTATCTGGAATATTATTTTAAAGGTTCCCACAACAAAACCGTAAGCATTTGTTTTCTGACGACCTTGAAATATTGGAAGACCCATAGTTAGCAGGTTGTAACTTTGACCAAAAAAAAAAAAATTTTTTTTTTACTTTATATTTTGAACTCTTTTCAAGCTTACAGGACAGTTGCAAAAATAATGCAAACCCCATACAGAGAACTCCAATATATCCCTACGCCCCAGCCCCCATACCCAGATTCATCAATTTTAACGTTTTGCCACATTTTCCACATCATTTTATCCATCAACCCATCTTTCTGCCTGTCTGTCTATATTATAATCAAGCCATTTTCTGAACTCTTGAGTGTAGGTTGTGTCTGTCTATTTGTCAATCCATTTCCTGAACACTTGAGAGGAAGCTGTACACATCACGCTCCCTGAACGCTTAACATTGCCATGTAATTTTCCTAAGAACAAGGATATTCGCTTATGTAACCACACTAAGTGCAACGATCAAGTTCAAGGAATTAATGATTTGAAGCTTATAATCAATATACAGATTTTTATATGTCCCAATAATGTCCTTTTCATATCATTTTTAATAAACATAGCGCACAAGAGAATAATCTCAGCTGTTTGCTCTGGAAGACGGCCTCAGGTATTGGGAGTCTAATGCACAGGCAGTGTCCAGGCACACTCCCTGGACAAGACTGCATGTCTGGGGGGGTGACTGTCCCCCTACTTGCAGGGCTTGGTCTCAAGTCCCTGGAGGGTAACATTAAGTCACAGCACATAGAAAGTTAAAAAATTTTTAAAGAGAAACTTGTCACTGAGATATTTTCATACTACATCTAAGAAATATAACACAAGCCATCTGAGACTCAAAAGAAAGAATAAGTGTATAAAACCAAAAGCTGTGAAGAGGTACTACACAAGCTAATCACCCATGTTCTAATGGTATACCCATGACAACACCACAACAATAGTGTGTTGCTACACACTACGAAGCATCTCTCACTGCCCCAGGCAGCTGCAGAACTCCTTTTCAAGGGAGTGGAAAAAACAAACAGCAGGTTGTTGTTTTCCATCTTGGTTTTTGTTAATGACTGCATGCCTAAATTGTTATAGTATGATACAAGGAAATGAATAAAACTGCAAGAGGTTTCATGTGAAAACGGCTGACTTTCAGCAAAAGTCTGGTCTATAAACTGTGTCCTTTTCATGGCAGGGACTGTATTCCCTGTGATATCCTACTTCCCAGACTACTAGAATACAGTAAGCGTTCAGGGAATTTTACTTAAATGAGTGAATGATCCAATTAACTCCCACACTTCCAGTTTCATCCAACAGCATTTTAGATCCTAAAAGAACAGAGTGTACTACTAGATAGGATTCAAACTCCTGTGAGCGGGTCCCTGTCCTCTGTCTGGAAGCCTGTCCATCACTGTTAAGGCAGGTAATCAAACAACTGTTATTGCATTCTGCATCGGATGTCAGCATTACAGTACAGATACAATGTGCAGTAATGAGGCATTCTTTCTGGAAAACACGTTTGGAAGCAACAGTGCAACCTGTGGGAGGAAATCTAGTAATAGAAATTTTAGGAGCAATGGTGAACTAGTTGGAAGGCACAGATTTGGTCAACGAGAAAGCTGCTTCCATCACAACATGTCATTGTAATCTCGCGCATTCCATTTTGCAACACCATGAGACCCATCCTTCAAACTATGGTACTTTTCTCCATTGCACTAACTCCTATTGTTACCAGACTAGGAAAAGTTGGGCCCTCTCTTGCTGTTACATACTCTTCCTGGTTCTTTTCACAGTCTCCACCTGCTCCTACTGGAATGTATCTCCCACTCCATGACGGGAACTGACAGCAAGGCAGGTTCTTGAGAAAAGGTAGTTTTGCTTTCTATACAAATTTTCAGTATAAAAAATGCACCCATTGAATTATCAAATACTTTGTCATAATTATATTAGCTCTCAGAGCTGGAATGGCCTTTCAGAGATAAATCCTCCTAGCATTCATTTTTTTAAAAAAGATTTATTTATTACCCCACTCCCCATTATTTTGTGCTTGCTACCTGCTCTCTGTGTGTTCTTCTGTGCCTGCTTGTCTTCTTTTTAGGTGGCACCGGGAACGATCCTGGGACCTTCTGGAGTAGAGACTGCTCAATCTCTTGGGCCACCTCAGCTCCCTGGTCTGCTGCATCTCTTATTGTCTCTCTTCTGTCTCGTCATCTTGCTGCACCAGCTCTCCTGCGTGGGCCAGCACGATGCAGGCCAGCACTCCACGTGGGCCAGTTCTCTGCGAAGTCCTGCTTGCTTTTCACCAGGAAGCCCCGGGAATTGAACCGTGGACCTCCTATTTGGTAGACGGGAGCCCAATTGCTTGAGCCACATCCGCTTCCCTCATTTTTACAGATGATACACCGAAAGCCCTAGATACGGAATGACAGTCCTCAAGGTTTCACTGCTAGCTCCCAGCGAGGGGAGAAGAAACTTGCCTATGGTGTTTCTTCTGTAACATCATCCTGTCTCTGGACTCTGAAGACCTGGAATGATGATCTAGTGTAGGGGTTCTTAACAAGGGGTCCTTGAGCTTGAATTTAAATTAAAAACAAAAAACAAAAAACAAAAAACAAAACATTATTCTTGTGGGGACGTGTTGGTGCGGGTGTGAGATATTTATTAAGTAATACACGGTATAGTGTGGACTTAAGTAAGGAATCCGTAGAACATAAAAGGTTAAGAACCCCTAAACTAGTGGATGCTCACTCAGTCTACAGTTGACATCATTTATGAAGAAAGAACTAAAACCAGGAGAAACAAATGGGACTTAACATGTACTTAACACATACATAAGTGACTTCATCTACAAAACCACGAATGGGTCATGGCATGGTTCAGACATTCCAGAAGATTTAACATATCTCTGATCTTCAGCTATGATCATCTATTCCAAGAGTAAAAAATGATAAAGGGCTGAGACAACCAAACAACTGCTATTCCATCCTGCCTCAATAGGCACTATTTGCAGTGTCCATGTAACATGCAGTTATGAGATTCTCTCCCTTAGGCACAGGTTAGGAGGCAACACAGTGGGAAGTCCTCTAGCAATGGAAGTTTTAGATGCCATGGCAAGCTGGTAGGGAGATGTAGATCCTGGAACCCAGAGGCAGCACTGTGAGGGGATGAAGAGTGCACACCTCACAGCCAAAGTCTGGGACCCAAAAGCTGAATCCACTCCTGAACTAGTTCTGTGAACTTACTCTCTGCTCTGAAGCCTCCTCATCTGTAAGGTGGGGATACGACAATCTCCACTTGATAGGGGTCTGTAAAGATTAAAATGAGCTCTTAGTAAGTAATGCATGCCGTGGAGATGTCTGCTCTTCTGTGGGGAGGGTGAGATGCTTGGGAACCTTCAGCACATCTCATCTACCTATTTGATTTTAACTAAACAACTTGCAGAGAAGAGCATTGAGAAAGGCATTAAGTAAATCACTTTAAAAGTGCTAATTATAACATAGGATGTTATTCTCTTAGCTTATCATCCTTATTAAAGTTTGAAACCTCTTTTCATCAACATATTCTTTACATTCCAAATGCACACTCCAAATGAAGAAGGTTAATAGGTCTCTGTGCTTTTACACCTCTTATAAGGTTTTCAGGACAAGCAGCGTGCATTTGCTGCAGTCTGAATATATAGCATGATGATCCTCAATGAATTTTCGTTTCTGAATACCTGTTACCGAGGCCTTCAAGGATATCCAAGGCACAGTACTGGCAGAGTTCTTGAAGTAGGTGAGGTGGAGTAAGAGTGTGAGTTTAATGTGATTTTAGGGTGTATGGTTCATTGTACCTTAGAAATGAGATGCTCGCATAGAATTCAGTGTCTTTCGACAGAGAAGTAGGAAGAACACTGGTCCCAGAATAAAGGGATGTATCCCTAGTCTTGATTCTGCCATGAACGTGCTGGTGAACTTGGACAAGCCCCATCTTCCTAGTCTATGCAATCACTGAAAACAACCGTGCCATTTATTCACACATGCCATAAACATATTTTTAAAATAAATGACCAAAGGAAAGAAGAGTGGTGAAAAATGTATTGAGCCTTCTGATTCCTAATGTTGAGAAAAAGTAAAATGGCGTTTCTTCTTGATACTACACTATGTATTTTCATTCTTGGGCTGATCACCTGCTATACACAGATTTGCCTGAAGGGTAGCAAAGTTTGCCAAACGGAAATAAGGGGACCTGCAACATATACTCTCATAACAATTCTTACTAAAGGATAGAAAGGACATTTTCGACGCAATAATTTTTTAAGTTTTCAACAAAGCCAAAGGACAAAGAGATTAGTTTAATATTTCTAAATTTTAAATCTTATTGTAAGACATAGCTCTTGCTGCACACACGAGTTTGTTACACTCTTATAAAGATCTGAACCTTTTCACTAATATACTTTTTACATAAAAATAACGTCTTTTCTCAAGAGTATGAAAACCTTTTTTTCCTAATGAACTAAGTGACAGAGCTGTTATCTACCAAAGCATTTTGTATAATCTAAACAAAAGGGGCTCAAGAAACCAAAAGAGCAACATGGGTACCTGAATTTTAAGAATGAGGAAAGTGTTTGAGAGCCAAGCAGCAGCAAAATTGTGAATCCCCCAGATCTGCCCTGAAAAGCTTGCAAGATCCTACTGAGCAAGAATAATTCTAGTAACCAAAGCTGTGGACTTTTAAGCATCAGTGGTGGCAACACCGGACAATGCAAAGGGTGACTATATGTCATAAATCACTTCTTTCAGGAGACACCTCTTTTCTAGCCTTATCTTAGTTAACAAGATTCTAGAGAGCCTATCAAACCAAATGAAAGGTTTCTAGATATGTATGGGTTTAATTCTTAAAGTAATAAAACTTCCCCGTCCCCCATGTACTGGGGTTTGAGTCTTTGTGGAGCCCAGGATATTATGTTCTTAAGCTAACCTATTCCTGTACATGTAAAGCCTATTGTATTTAGGACCTTTTGGTTAGACTCAGTTAAAGGCCTTTAATTAGGTTGCGGGGCCCAGGGTGGGTCCTGATCCTTTTGCTGGAGTCTTATATAAATGGAATACAGAGAAGGAAAGCTGACAGTCTACCCTGCCATGTGAGAGAGGACTCCAGAATCCCCCTACAGCCACAGAAAGACACAGAAATCCTAAGAGGCTGAGCGCGAGGCCAGAGGCTGGAATCAGCAGAGCAGCCCGGGGCTGAAGCAACGAGGCCTGGAGGGGAGGGTAGAGACGTGCCATGTGCCTGATCGACCACAGCTGAGCTTGGGGAGGAAGTGAGCCTGGAGGAGAAGGCAGAGGCTAGCTGCCATTTTGCCTTCCCACATGGCAGGAGTCCAGGATCGCCAGCAGCTGACCTTTGGGGAGACAGCATCTCTGATGATGCCTTGATTCGGACATTTTCACAGCCTTGGAACTGTAAGATTTTACTCTAATAAATTTCTATTATAAAAGCCAACCCATTTCTGGTATTTTTGCATGTGCAGCCTTTAGCAAACTAAACCACCGCATACGGATGATTCTTGAATGGAAATCTTCTGAAGCACTCCACACGTCCCTGCCTTCTTAAACGTCCTGGAATTTCACCTGCCTTTTCTCAAGAATCCAGGACTGAGATTAGCAGCATCAGTCACTGCATTTGTGCTGTAGACACCTTCGGGGCTTACTGAATGTCCCAAGAGATCCTCCCGCCTCTTTAGGCCACTGGATTTTTGAGGTCTTATGGATGCTTTCCATTCTTTTCTGCCTCTTTTCTTGTTCTTTACAGTTATTTTTCTTTGCCCCTTCTCAATTTCAAATCTAACACAGGTTTGGAGGAATTGTTTCAGGTTTCGACAGACCCTTTTATTGCAGTTTAGAGCTTAGGCTCTGGAGACAACTACCAATCCCACTCACGATTACCTGGGTGGTCTGGGGCAGGCTGCTCCACCCGAGCTTCTTCATCCACATCGCGGAGAGTACGGAGGTGGGGTACATCATAGGGGAGATGTGTGTGTGTTAGATGAGCTAATTCACGGGTAACCTAAGAACAGTATTGTAATTATCAGTTAAGTATTCAATGATCATCCCAACCAATGGCTTAAGAATTATTTTAATAAATGAAAGATTATCTGTGTAGGGGTAAGAGATGGGGACCTGGAGACAGACCAGCCTGGCCACCCTCTCACCCTCATCCCAACATGTCAGCAATTGGTTATGAGTTCCCCAGAATAAAGTGTCCTAATCAGGTCACTCCAGAATGGATTATCTAGAGTTGGGAGATGCCACAGAGTCATTCTTTAGAGACAGAAGGCTTGTCTTGAGTGAACCAGAAATTAGAAAGAATTATTTGTTCAGGTAGGAACTGTCTGCCCAAACAAAATGCTCTCCTGGGAATGCAGCCTGGCCCCTGTTGTTGGCTGTGGGAAGTTGGCATCTACCAGATGCTGAAATGAAAGACCACCCCAACACGGTTAATCTCCCCATCCCCAGATAGATTACTCATGTATTAAGACAGAAAAGTACACTCAGGTCCTGAAGCTTTGTTTTATTGTATTATTTCTTACCTAAGGCATATAAATGTATCAGCAATTTCCACTGACCTGAACTCTGAAAACAAAAATCAAAATGAAAGACGGTGAACTGACGTGACCAAGCCAACTGAGAACCAACCATCAACATGCAGCTGAAATAAAGCGGACTCAGTCTATAATACGAACCGACGACTCCTGAACCCAAGGAAGGTCCTACTGTAGTATGCAAGGGGGCAGCCTCTGTAGTCAGACTGCCTGGGCTCACATTCTGGACCACTTACTGACCAGCTCTGAAGTCCTGGAGAAGGCAGTCACTTCTCTGTGCTTCTTATTCCTTACCAGTGCAATGAGGAAACCAACAGTACCTACCATATAGGATTGTTGGGAATATACAACTTAGGATGTGTAACTTGATATGACTTCAATATACAACTGGGTATGAAGGAAGAGCTAGGTGAGTGTGAGTCATTCTTTTCATTGGTATCCAGCCAATTTACCAATATCCCCAAACAAGATAAAATCTGTCTACTGAGGGGTAGACATTTTTCGTTGATAGTTTCTTGTCCATTTTAAAATCCCAATTTGATTTTTCTTCATATTTTTCATCTAAAGGATATAATTTATTCCAGACCAAAACCATTTTCTGCAGAATATAGTATTTCTGGCCCTTACCGTGCAACAGAAGATCGAGAAAGTCCCTTTCAAGCCCCATCTCCTGCCCCTTTTTTCAGAGCTAGGCTTGTTCTTGGGTCAAACATAACAACTTCATGTGATAGGTATATTATCACCATCATCCCCCTTTTACATATAAGAAAACAGAAAGACAGCTGTAATAACTAACCTGAAATTATATAGAGGCTAGAATTCTAGAATTCCAAAGCTTGTAATTCTTAACCAAACGTTAAATATTTGCTTTTAATTAGCTCTGGTCAGCAACATTATTCAGATACAATAGTTTTTATATAGTTATAGGTATAATGCTATTCTTCTTAGATTTTTTTTTTTTTTTAAGGTACTGGGGCCAGGGATTGAACCTGGGACCTCGTATGTGGGAAGCCAGCGCTCAACCACTGAGCCACATCGGCTTCCCTGAACTGGTTTTTTCATTTGCTTGCTTGTTGTTTGCTTTTTTGTTTTTAGGAGGCACCAGGGAACAAACCCGGGACCTCCCATGTGGAAGCAGATGCTCAACCACTTGAGCCACATCTGCTTCCCTCTTCTTAGATTTTTTATACTATTTTGTTTCCTTTCTTTTCCAGAAAGATCCTCAGGAAACACTATCCAACAGACTCTGGGAAGCATTTCAGAGACTAGTTATATCCTGTGCCTCCCATTTCTCTCCTACTGAGTATCTTTCAGGGTGATTGTACACAAAACCCTAAAACAGACTGCTTGAACTTCTAGTTGTGAGGACAGGAGATGAGCGAACATGCCCCACACCTGCTCCCCCATCCCACCCTCATGCATAACTTTCACCAAGCAGGCTCTGAAAAGCATCAATGCAACCAACCCTAGGAAGGAGGGGGTGAGCAGCCCGAACGCCAGAGGCTCTGCTGTCCCTCAGTGTGTGGCTTTGGAGAGTCTCCCACCTCTGGCCTCATGGGTGGGGGGAGGCTCCCCAGGAAAGACTGCCTGTTTCAAGGTTTCGTGCACCAGTGTAGGGAAGAGGCGCCTCGGCAGGGAGAGGGTGACCAGGGCGGGGCTCTCCAACCTAAGTGCAGCAGCCAGGTGGGCAAAGGAGAGGAGACCTGTGGGGTGAGAAGATGGGCCCTGCCTCGTGGCAGCGGGAACAGAAGTGGTGGCCCTACACCGCTGCCACACAAAGCAAGGCGGCTTCCAGGGTTGGGGAAGCCAGGGACTGTAACAAAAGGCTGGCAGTGACCCATGTGAACCAGCCAAATAGGATCCAATCTAGCAGATGATAACCTCCCTCTATGAATCCAGGTCAAAACCACATATGAATAAAAATGACAGAGAACAAGTCTCCTAAACACCTGGCGTCCTGGTGTGTTCATCTGTGAAATAAGAACAGGACTAGACAAGCTGAGATGCTGAGATTCACGGAGCAGCTGCTATCAGACTTAAGTTAAGGAGGCCTGGTCAAAAGGAGGGGGGGAGGGCCACTGTCTATGACCCGGGAGTGGCAGATGGGTAAAGAGAAGTACTTACAACAGAAAACCCACAAAGACTTGGCCACCCAAATTTCTTGGTAAAGAGAGCCATAGAAAAGCATGATTTCGACTTAAATCTTAAGTGGTTGCAAATTTACCATCAATAAAATTGACTTGGATAATTTAAAGCCATCTTTTTATTGACAGACAAAAATCTCCTGAATGTCTTAGACTTTTCTATAATCTGTCCTGGCCTTTTAAATTTATTTCCACCATAAAATTCATATGGGGGAAGCGGATGTGGCTCAAGCGATTGGGCTCCCGCCTACCATATGGAGGGTCTCGGGTTCGGTTCCTGGGGCCTCCTGGTGAAAGCGAGCTGGTGCAGGCAGAGAGCTGATGCAACAAGATGACACAACAAAAAAGAGACACGGAGGAGAGACAGTGAGAGACACAACAAACCAGGGAGCTAAGGTGGCTCAAGCAATTGAGTGCCTCTCTCCCACGTTGGAAGGTCCCGGGATCAGTTCCCGGTACCTCCTAAAGAGAAGATGAGAAGAGAAGATAAGCAGACATAGAAGAACGCGCAGTGGATGGACAGAGAGAGCAGGCAGCGAGTACAAGTGGTGGAGGAAGAGGGGAATAAATAAATAAAATAAATCCTTAAAAAAAAATTTGTATGGTATCCATGCCATAAAATTTTATATTGGTAAGTGTAAAAATCTCCAATGGAATTACCTAAATATTAGCTCCAGGTGTGTCATTACTCTAAGACTGTCTTCCTGTGGTATTTCTGTAGGGATGGGTTCTTTTTTTATTCCTAAATTCTTCACGTGACGTGAGGGGATTTCTGCGACGGCCCCTCGGAGGCACCACAGGTTGCACTTGGTGCTCGTCTGGCTGCCTGGTCCTCTGGCCTTCCTGCCCTACCTGCTGAACTCTTTCACTCAAGACCTCACCTTCTCTGGGAAAGCATCACCAACGCCCCTGGAGAAGTCAATCCCACCTCCCTCTGTAACACCTGCATCACGATCCATCGTAATTATTTACGTAAACCCTGTCAGAACCGCATGTGGACGTGGTACACAGAAATTCATCAGGGTATGTCTAATACTAGCATAGTTCCTGATGCATATCAGTTAATCCTGTGAAAAAAAAATCAAACTGAATGTCCATTCAGATAAAACTGATAATGGTTCATCTGAAATATATTAACTTCCAATAAATCATTGAAATTCACGTGATAGATGATGTACTGCTTATCAATTATAAGATTTTTTAAATGAGAAATAAGAAACACTGGTGATAATCTTTATTGGCTGTTATGGATCAAATTATGTCCCCCGCAAAAGACATGTGCAAGTCCTAAACCCTGGTCCGGTGAATGGGAATTTTTTTGTAAATAAGCTCTTTGAAGATATTAGTTAACTGGGTTAGGATGAACCTTAATCCAGTTTGGCTGGAGTACCTGTAAGGAGAGAATATTTGGGCAGAGAAACAGACTGCTGGTACAGAGAGGAGAGGGGCAGTGGTGCGGGGCTGGGTGGGAGGGGGAGGGAGACAGACATGGCCAAGTGACAGAGGCACAGACTGACTGCCCCCAAGCCACCACCAGCACGCTACAGGGTTCACAGTATGTCCCTGCCAACACCTTGATTTGGGACTTCTAGCCTCCTAAATTGTGAGGCAATAAATCCCAGTTGTTTAAGGCAAATAGTCTGTGGGACTGCAGCCCTGGCAAACTAAGACGCTGGCTTAATTCTTTGGACCAGTTAAGACGCTAGTTGCTGCCATTTTATTTTCATTGGTAGCCAATTATATAGCTTAGCAAAAAACAAAAATACAAGCGTTTAAGAACTATTAAAAAAAAAATCCCTTAAGAAATTTAAAACCAAATACCTTGAAATGATACATCCTTATTTTGTAAAATAATAATGGGCATAGGACTTGAATAGACATTTCTCCAAAGAAGACATGCAAATGGCCAATAAGCACATGAAAAGATGCTCAACATAATTAGTCACCAGGGAAATGCAAATCAAAACCAAAATGAGATATGACTTCATACCCACTAGGATGGCTGCTATTTAAAAAAATGGAAAATAAGTGCTGGCAAGGATGTGGAGAAATAGGGATCTTCATACATTGTTGGTGGGAAAACAAAATAGTTCAGCCACTGTGGAAAACAGCTTGGTGGTTCTCAGAAATGCAAATAAAGAATCACCTTATGACCTAGCAATTACACTTCTAGGTATATACCGAAAAGATTTGAAAGCCAAGGGCTCAGATATTTGTACACTAATGTTCAGAGCAGCATTATTCACAATTGCCAAAAGGTAACACAAGTATCTGTTGACAGATGAATGGATAAACAAAATGTGGCATATACATACAATGGAATATTATTTGGCCCTAAAAAGGAATAAAGTTCTGACACATGCTATAACATGGATGAACTCTGAAGACATCATGTTGAGTGAAATAAGCCAGACACAAAGGGACAGATATTGTATGATTTCACTTACATGATCTAACTAGAATATGCAAATATATGGACACAAAAAGTAGATTACAAGTTACCAGGGGTGTGGGGAGAGGGAATTAATTCGTAATGGGTGCACAGTTTCTGTTTGGGATGATAGAAAAGTTTTGGTAATGGGTGGTGGTGGCTGTAGCACATTATGAATGTAATTAATACCACTGAATTGTATACTTGAAAGTTGTTAAAATGGGAAATTTATGTTATAATATACATTACCACAATAAACTTTTTTAGAAAAACAATAGAATATTTAGATAATGTCTAAAGTTTATGGGATTTGGGTAAGGTATAGAGGATTGAAAAAGAGAGGAACCTCCCAGTAATTTCCCAAATTAACTGACTTTTGCAGTATTCCTGCAAAAGGTATTCTTTATGATCATCTCAATTGATGAAGAAAAGGCATTTGACAAAATCCATCATCCCTTCTTGATAAACAATTAGAACACTAGGAAAAGAAGGAAACTTCCTCAACATGATAAAGGGCATATATGAAAAGCCCACAGCTAACATCCTACTTAATGGTGAAAGACCAAAAACTTTCCATCCAAAATCAGAAACAAGACAATGTCAACACTCGTGGTACTCTGAGGCTTTTATGGACCCCAGAAAATTATATTCTTAAATTAATCCATTCCTGTGGGTGTGAACTGATTATAGGTGGAATCCTTTGATTAGATCAGTCAAGGCACATTTGATTAGATTATTTCAGTAAGTCCTAGTCCAGGGTGGGTCTTAATCCACTTATTGGGGTTCTTTATAAACAGGATGAATACACAGAGAAAAAAAGGCCACAGAGACAAAGAGAAACATCCCCCAGAAGCTGAGAGAGAAGGTCCTGGAAGCCAGAAGCTGAAATCAATGGAAACAGGGAGAGAGGAAGCCAGAAGGTGAAGCAGTGGAGCCTGGAGGAGAAGGCAGAGACTGGCAAATGCCACCTTTGTGCCCTGCCATATGACAGGAGTTGAGGATGGTCTAGAGCTACTCCAGGAAGAGAGTTTCACCTGATGACTTGATTTGGACATTTTACTCAGCCAGGGAACTGTAAATTAATAAATCCCCATTGTAAAGCCAACCCATTTCTGACATATTGCCTTGGCAGCTTGTTGCAAACTAAGACAGCACTGTTTTTTAACATTGTACTGGAAGTTCTTGTGGGAGCAATTAGGGAAGAAAAAGAAATAAAAGATATTCAGATTGGAAAGAAAGTAAAACTTACCCTATCTGTAGACGACATGATCCTATATACAGAACAAAGCTCCTTGAGGTAATAAATGAATTCAGCAAAGTAGCAGGGTACAAGATAAAAAACCACAAACCAGCAGGGTTTATATACACAAGCAATGATCGCAAAAAGAAATTAAAAAAAAAAAAAAAAAATTCCATTCACAATAGCAACTAAAAGAATGAAATATCTAAGACTAAATCTAACCAAGGATATAAAGGACTTGTACACAGAAAACTATAAAACACTCCTAAAGGAAATCAAAGAAGATGCAAGTAAATGGAAGGACATTCCATGTTCATGGAATATAAGAATATTGTTAAGATGTCAATCCTAGCCAAAGGAATTTATAGTTACAATACAGTTCCAATAAAAATTCCAACAACCTTTTTTGCATAAATGGAAGAGGCAATCATCAAATTAAATGGAAGGATAAGGGGCCCTGGGTAGCTAAAACCGTGTTAAAAGGAAGAACAAAGTTGGAGGACTGATACTTCCTGATCTTAACATTTTTTACAAAGCCACAAGGGCAGACATATAAACCAATGATAATGAATGGAGAGCTTGGAGATTAATCATCACATTTATGGCCAACTGATTTTTGACAAGGGGACAGGGAGCACTCAATTGGGAAAGAATAGTCTCTTCAACAAATGGCATCGGGAAAACTAGATCTCCAATTGCAAAAAAAAGGAGGTCTCCTAGCTCCCACCTTATAAAAAACTCAACTCAAAGATGCATCAAAGATCTAAACATAAGAGCCAGAATTATGAAACTCCTAGAAGAAAACAGAGGGAAGCATCTTTAGAACCTTGGGTTTCATGATGATTTCTTAGATTTTACTCCCAAAGCTCAAAAAAGCAAAACATAGAAAAATGGGACCTCCAAAATTAAAAACCTTTGTGACTCAAAGGATTTATCATAAAATTAAAATGACAACCTACAAAATGGGAGAAAATATTTGGAAAACACATATTCAATAAAGAAATCCTTCGATTTAACAACAAAAAGACAACAACCCAATTAAAAAAAGGGCAAAAGACTTGAATAGACATCTCTTCACAGAAGATATACAAATGGCCAGAAGCATACGAAAAGATGCTCAACATCATTAGCCATCAGGGAAATGTAAATCAAAACCACAATGAGGCACCATTTCACACCCATTAGAATGGCTGCTATTAAATAAACTGTGGAGAAAGAGGAGTACTCATTCATTGCTGGTGGCAATGTAAAATGGTGCAGCCACTGTGGAAGACAGTCTGGTGATTCCTAATTCCTCAGAAAGCTAAGTATAGAACTACCATATGATCAGAAGAATAAATATCATGAAGATGTCAATCTTAGCCAAACTGATTTATAGATTCAATGTAATACCAATCAAAATAGCTTACTTTACAGAATTAGAGAAGGCAATTACCAAATTCACCTGGAAGGGTAAGTGCACCCAAATAGCCAAAAGCATTCTAAAAGAGAAGAGTGACGTGGGAGGAATTTCACTGTCTGACCTTGAAACATATTACAAAGCTACAGTGGTCAAAACAGCATGGTACTGGCATAAAGATAGACACATCAATCAGTGGAATAGAATTGAGAACTTAGAAATATACCCTCACCTATACAGTCAATTGGATTCTGACAAACCTACCAAGCCCACGCTAAAGGGAAAAAACAGTCTCTTCAACAATGGAGTTGGGAGAACTGGATATCTATAACCAAAAGAATGAGAGAGGACCCCTATCTCACCCCCTATACAAGAATCAACTCAAAATGGATCAAAGATCTAAATATAAAAGCCAGGACCATAAAACTCCTAGAAGAAAATGTAGGGAAACATCTTTAAGACCTTGTAGCAGGTGGTGGTTTCTTGGAGCTTACACCCAAAGTACGTGAAACAAAAGAAAAAATTAGATAAATGGGACCTCCTCAGAATTCAACACTTTTGCACCTCACAGGACTTTGTCAAAAGGGTAAAAAGGCAGCCAACTCAATGGGAAAAAATACTTGGAAATCACATATCTGATAAGGGTTAATATCCAGGATATATAAAGAGATGTTACAACTCAACAATAAAAAGACAAACGACCCAATTAAAAAATGGGCAAAGGACTTTGGATAGACATTTCTCCAAAGAAGAAATACAAATGGCAAAAAAACACATGAAGAAATGCTCAACATCACTCATGATTAGGGAAATGCAAATCAAAACTACAATGAGATATCATTTCACACCTATCAGAATGGTCACTATTAAAAAGACAGAGAACTACAAGTGTTGGCGAGCATGTGGAGAGATAGGAACACTTCTTCACTGTTGGTGGGAATGCAAAATGGTACAGCCACTGTGGAGGACTGTTTGGCAGTTCCTAAAGAAGTTGAATATAGACTTGCCATGTGACCTGGCAATACCACTACTGGGTATATACCCAGAAGAACTGAGAGCAGTGACATGAACAGACATCTGCACACCGATGTTCATAGCAACATTATTCACCATTGCCAAAAGTTGGAAACAAGCCAGGTGTCCATCAACAGACGAATGGATAAACAAACTGTGGTCTATTCACACGATGGAATATTATGCAGCTCTAAGAAGAAATGAAATCGTAAAGCATATGACAACATGGATGAACCTGGAGGACATTAGGTTGAGCGAAGCAAGCCAGACACAAAAGGACAAATACTGTATGAATGCGTTACTATGAAACAAATATATTGTGTAATATATTGCTTGATTCAAAAAAATTTTTTATATGTATCCATTACATTTAATTGAGAAATGTATATATTTATTCATCTGTGTTTACTTTTTAGTTTTTAATTGTTTATATTTTCAATTATTAAATGTACAAAATAAAGTAAAAAAGAACTACCATATGTTCCGGCAATTCCACTACTAGGTACATACACAAAATAATTGGAAGCAGGGTCTCAAACAGATATTTGCACACTGATGTTCATAGTGGCATTATTCACAATTACTAAAAGATGGTACTAACCCAAGTGCCCACAACCGATGAATGGATAAATAAAATGTGGAATATACATACAATGGAATATTATTCGGCCTTAAAAAGGAATGAAGTCCTGATATATGCAACATGGATGAACCCGATATATTATGTTGAGTGAAATAAGCCAGACACAAAAGGACAATACTGTATGATCTCACTGATTTGAAATAATTAGAATAAGCAAACTCAATCAGAATCTATAATATAGGTTACTAGGGAACAGGGTGGGGATTGGAAATGGGAAGTTAAAGCTTAAAATAGACAGGGCTCCTATTTGGAATGATGGAAATGTTTTGGTAATGGATGGCGGTGATGGTAGCACAACACTGTGAATATAATGAGCAGTACTGAAATATCTGAATATGATTAAAAGGGGGAAATGTTAGGTTGTATACATGGTAACAGAATACAAATTTTTAAAAATCCATGGAACTGCAGTACACAAACAGTGAACCCTAAGTTAAACCATGGACTATAGCTAATAGTACAATTATAAGAATGTGCTCTCATCAATTGTAACAAATGTTCCACACCAATGCAAGGTGTTATTAATAAGGTGGTATATGTGAATCCTGTATTTTATGCATGATTGTTCTGGAAATCCACAAGTTCTCTAATAAATAGAAAATAATTAAAAAAATAAAAATTTAAAACTTAATAGGTTTTAAGATGAGAATCCTGTTTCATGCATGATTGTTCTGTAAACCTATAACTGATCTAATAAAAAAAATTTAACAAAAGGTGTTAAGGTAATGGATACACTAATTTGGATAAAAATAAATACAACCTGGTAGTAACTAAAATTTTTTAACATTTTTCACAAAAATGAAAACAAATAGCAACTGCCATTTTTCTAGAAATATGGTGGTTAAAAATTAATTACTTGTTGAATTGAGATTGCACAGATAGTTCTAGAAGCCAATCAATAACAGTAAATGGTAAAACTCATTTTTGAAATTTCATATCATTTCATATTTGATGGGTGGTGGTAGGAGGGAGGCACATCAAGAGAAAATATGTTTTTCTTTTTTACTTTTTCAGAGATGGTTCTAAAAGTAGTTTTTCACTGTGAAAATATCTTTTACTCTTTTTTAAAAAGATATTTTTGAAGAATAATCATGGAACTAAGTATAGTATTTGGGAAATACTTTTCTTTTAAACAATGTTCATAATTTAGATAATATTTGGTGCATGATTCAGCCTCCCTGTGTGTTTATGCATTTTATGTGTGTATTGATAAATAAAGAGGATAAACAAGAAGATGTTGGTAAAGTTCATTGTACCCCAACTTGGGATGAGAAAGTTCAAATGGAAATGAATGAAGTAACCAATATTTATATTTATTTCTCTTCTTGCCCTAACTTTACATGATTTAATGAAATGAAAAAAAAAAAAACAGTAATACAATTAACCTGAACTTATTTTCCACTACTAATATTTCTTTAAACAGTAAGTAATTATGTGTGTGTGTAATAAATTAAGCACACAACTGTGAATTCACCATTTAGGCTAAAAGATATTCTCTCTTTTCCTGAACACTAGGGAGCTGAGATTGTAGAATATGGGCTCATCTTGAATTCTAGCCAAAGCTTACTTTCACAGAGACATGAAGGGAGCTGAGCTGTTAGGCCTGAAAATGGATCTTGATTTTGGGATGAGCTGGCTTTCCTACAAGGTGAGTTCAAGAGTAATTCCAAGTTCTGTCAATGCTTCCTTCTCATTTCTGGCTTTCCGTGTTACTCTTCCTGCAGTGGTGTTCCAAATGGACAGTGTTTTGTTTTTTAATGAATAAACAGCATTCCCACTGGGTTTGGTCATCTGACTGTACTCTGCCTCTCTCCTTTCCAACACCCACCTTCTATTGGAGCTAAGTGGTTTCTTCCCACATGGCCCATAGTTCTCACTGCTCTGCCAATGAAGGTTTTTACTCACCAGGAAGCCCCACTGCATCAATTGTTACCATGAAGCCTTCACTCTGAGCACTATAATCCTTATTAATCTCTTCTGAATGGTTATGGAATTTCTGGTCTGTATCACGTAAGTTAGCATTAAATTCCACGCTGCATTTCGGTCGTGTCTCATTCACTGGCCAAAGGTCATACCTTATACTTTCTTTGTCCAACAGACCCAAGCAGAGTGCTGAGCACATGCCAATACTGGATTCTAGCATATCTTTGTTGATTATGACTATATGCCAAATGCCATGCCAGCAATGAGGAGCTGGTACCTATTCTCGTTAACTGCAGGTTTAGTGGAAAAATTCAATGGGATTCACCATGATGTGAGCTTGAAGAATAAAAGACAGGCATTAAAAAAACATTAAACCTGCTTTGTAAGTCAGTCTAGCCTTGTTGCTTGGAGGGAACTAAAAGGGTGGGGGGGGTGCAAATAACCATTTCTTTAGTTATTTTAACCAACCAAGGGGAAGACGTCACCATTAATTGAGTACTGACTACGTGCTCAAGACAGACCTTTTGCAAATCAATATTCAAATAAGGACAAATATCCAGCATGCAAATTGTGTTACTGGGAATTTCAGTTTTTCAGATAGAGAAAGAAAACATTAGTGGACAGGATTTTGAAGCATGGACTTGTAGAAAGGAGGGAGCAGGTGTAAGGGCAGATAGACAAAAACCATCACATCGGTGGGGAGCCAAGGATTTTTTCTTGGGCAGAAATTTCCAACTGGGTCTGTGAAACAGAAATAGTAGTGGGAGGGACAGAAAGTCTTAAAGCCAAGAAGGAAGACTATAAACAGGTACAGAATCAACAGGGAAGTTACGTGGGCTCTTGAGAACATTGCACAAAGTGAGAATGACAGCATTAAGCATGTAGCATGGACCTACAAGGTTAGAGAGAGAGTCCCAAAGAGCTACCAAATGCTAGAAGAGGTTATTAGCTATGCTGAACCTGCAGATCAAAACGCCCTCCAAGCAAAATGTCCTGCTTGGGTTAACTGGAAGGTGTGTGATTCTCCTCAGTTGGGGACTGAATCACGTCCCCCCCAAAAGGCACCAACCCCTGGTCCCACGGGTGTGAACCCATTTGTAAATAGGACCTTTGATGAGTTATTAGTTAAGGTGAGCCCAAACTAAAGGAGAGTAGGTCTTAATCCAAGATCGCTGAAGTCCTTGTAAGCAAAGAGAATTGGACACAGGAGGAAGCCATGGGAAAAGCAAGAAGCTGGAAGTCAATGGAACCCAGAAAAGAAAGGGGAAGACATCACTATACGCATTGCGATGTGACAGAAAAGCCAAGCAGCCCCAAAGACTGCTGACCAGCCAAAAGATACAGGGCCCAGGAGGAAGCAAGCCTGCTGGTCTCTGAAGCTGTGAGCCAATAAATTCCCATTAAGCTAACACTGTATGGTGTGATGTTAGGTAATGTGTCAACTCACCCAGGTAATGGTGCCCAGCTGTTTGGTCAAGCAAGCACTGGGCTAACTGTAATACAAGGGCATTTCATGGACTTTAATCATCAGTGAGTTGATTGCACAGATGGCTGATTACATCTACAATCAACTGAGGAGATTGCCGTCAGCAATGAGTGACATCTCATCCAATCAGCTGAAGGCCTTAAAAGGGGAAGTGATTTCAGCATCCAGAGAGAGAATCCCTATCTCTATTTCATATAGCCAGCATTTCCTGGGGAACTCATCAAGGACCTTCGTCGCCCCTGGCTTGCAGCCTGCCCGACAGAATTTGAACTTGTGCAACCCCATGGTCGCGTGAGAAAATTTTATAAAATCTCATACTATTTACAGATATCTCTTGTTGGTTCTGTTTCCCTAGAGAACCCCGACTAATACATGTGGTATTTGTTTTAGCAGCTAGAAAACTAACACACCTCAGAATGATGAAGTCTGCATATTCTGACCTTAAAACATCAATATTTCACAATGCCTAATAAAATCAAGACATTTTCACAATCAAGTACTCTGGCATGTTGTGTCAGCACCAAAAAACAGCTTCCCTAAATTGTATTTTTATTTTTAGGTACCAGGGGCCAGAGATTAAACCTGAGACCTCGTATGTGGGAAGCCAGTGCTCGACCACTGAGCCACATTGGCTTCTCTGAGTTGTTTTTTCATTTGTTTTGCTTGTTGTTTGTTTTTGTTTTTTCAGGAGGCACTGGGAACCGAACCTGGGACCTCCCATGTGGGAGGTGGGAGCTCAACTGCTTGAGCCACATCCACTCCCCCTAAATTGTATTTTAATGTTAAATTTTATTTGAGTACGCACAAGAGAAAAAATAGATAAATGGGACTGCCTCAAAATTTGACACTTTTGCACCTCACAGGACTTTGTCAAAAGGGTGAAAAGAGAGCTGACTCAATGGGAGAAAATATTTGGAAACCACATGTCTGATAAGGGTTTAATACTCATGATATATAGAGAGATTATACAACTCAACAATAAAAAGATAAATATTCTGATTAAAGAATGGGAAAGACTAGTCCAAAGAAGAAATATAAATGGCAAAAAAAATATGAAAAAAATGCTCAACATCATTAATGATTAGGGAAATGCAAATCAAAACTACAATGAGACATCATTTCACACCTATCAGAATGGCCACTATTAAAAAGACAGAGAACTACAAGTGTTGGAGAGGATGTGGAGAGATAGGAACACTTCTTCACTGTTGGTGGGAATGCAGAATGGTAAAACCACTGTGGAGGACTGTTTGGCAGTTCCTAAAGAAGCTGAATGTAGACTTGCCACTTGACCCAGCAATACCACTACTGGGTATACACCCAGAAGAACTGAGAGCAGTAACACAAACAGACATCTGCACACTGATGTTCACAGCGGTGTTATTCACAATAGCCAAAAGCTGGAAACCACCCAAGTGTCCATCAACCAATGAATGGATTAACAAACTGTGGTGTATTAACACAATGGAATACTATGCAGTTGTAAGAAGAAATGAAGTCATAAAGCATATGACAACATGGATGAACCTGGAGGACATTACGTTGAGTAAAGCAAGCCAGACACAAAAGGACAAATACATGATTGTGCTACTATGAACTAAATAAATTGTGTAACATATTGTATGATTCCATTTATATAAAATGTAAATATCAGTTTATAAAAATGAAATTAGATTAGTGGTTATGTAGGACTGGGGAAGGCATGCTAAGGGGTGTGGAGTTTTTCTTTTTGGTGTAATGAAATGGTTATAAAATCTTTTTTGCTGATGAACGCAAAGCACTGTGATTATACTAAAAGCCATTGATTATACACTTTGGATAGATCGTATGGTATGTGAATCTCTCTCAATAAAACTGCTTAATAAATAAATGTGCAAGAATAGCCAGAAATAGCTATGTACAGCAGGGGAAACAGAGAGAGACTGAGAGGTGAAGGATTTTGTTTTTTGTTTATTATTATTATTGAAATAATGAAAATGCTCTAATAATGACTGAAGTGATGAATGTACAACTACATTCCAAATACAATTGATTATACACTTTGGATGAACTGTATGCTTTATTAATATCTATCAATAAAATTGATTTGTCAAATTTTTATTTGAAAAATGTCTGTTTGGAAATTCGGGCTAAATAATGTCTCAAGACTAGTTAAGACTACCTGCAATTACATTTTATAACTGACTCGTATTCAGTATGAGATAAAAATATATTTAAGCGATCGCTGTTTAAGGAGCTGAAGTATTTTTTTTTTTTTTTTTTGAATCTCATTGTTTCCTTTGACTATGTAGTCCAATGGAAATTAGAAAAGAGATATGAAATGGGCATGGGAAGGCTACTATTATACAGGATTGCTCCTCAAACTTTATTGTGCAGGGGCATTATCTTGTTAAATGCAGATACGTCTGGGATGGGGCCCCAAAATCTGCAATTTTAACAGAATGCCAACTGATTAAGGTACAAAGTCCCTTGCCCCCAGGGATGGGAACAGGTGGCTGGGGGATAGCAATGGGAGGCAGATTTTTCATTTCATACTCTAAATCTTTTAGACATTGTACCATACACAAACACGTCCTAATCAACAAATACAAACACAACTTTAAAAAATGAAATTGTTCTGTGTAGTGGGAATATTATATAAAGTTGATTCAATATACAGGCCATAGTAAATGATAGGATAAAAAATATGGGATTATGTTAAGATGTGGGGGGAAAAATGCATTGAAGAAAAAAAAATTCAGGGATGACAGTCTCCTGTAAAACTAAAACAACAACAACAACAAAAGGCAGTGTTTCAAAGGAACCTACTCAGGAGTAACTATCATTCTGCCTCTTAAAACCTTAGTGTACTTTTCTCACAAACCATATGTGTTGACTCATTTAAGTCTTAATTTGGGATAAAAATAGCCTAGTCATACTGCGCCTTCTACCATTTCCAAAGAGAGAGCTAGAAAATTCAAAATGTTTTCTCTCAGAGTTACATAAAACTAGAAATTGATAAAGACAAAGTACTGTAATAGTAAGGTATTTTTAATGTCATATTCTTCAGAAAAGAGCAGGTGTCCTTAGAAGTGAAATCCTCCTTTGGTAAACCAAGCAACAAACTGCCAGAACACTCACACTTGAGGTGAAGTTTGAAAATAAAAGTGTTTTTGCGGAACCTCACAGTTTCAAAGGATTTGAAGTTTCAACGACATCTCATTTGAGGAATTAAAAAAGGGTTCTGCCTTAGTTACTCTGTGACCCTTAAAATTTATTTCCTATAAGGAACGGTGGTTCCGAGGTTCAAGTCCACACTTCTTGGTGTGTTGGTGAAGACAAGAGATGGCTGCTGTGGCTAATCTTCACGTGCTTTTTTATTATTAAGAGTGTGGAATAGTATGCTTTTCATTATGTGTAAAGCAGCATTATCATATATAGTCAATTTTATTTTCGCTATGTATTTAGAAATAGTTAAAAGAATTAGACATTTTTTCCTCTTCAGTATTTATTGTGGTTAAATTTTGCTAAGGTGCTAAAATTAAGTGTGAAAGTTTTCATAAGAACAGTCTCAAAGAATATTCCTAAAATTGACTTATTAATTACCAAGGACAAAAAGATACCTTTATGGCAGAGAAACCTGGGAAATTCCACCTTAATGAAGTGAGCAGGTTTAACATCGTGGGTACACGGAGGAGGACATCACTTCTACCTATTCTCGTCAAAGTACATAAACAGAATCTAACTGTGTGGAAATGTCAGGCAAACCCACAGTGAGGCCATTCTACAAAACAGAGATCAGGTCAATGTCATGAAAGAAAAAGAGAAGGGTGAGGAACTGTTCTAGAAGAAAAGAGAAGGGGAAATGAAACGCAGTGTTTGCTCCTGGGTTGGACTGTTGACCAGAATCATTATTATTATTGCTATTATTTCACTATATTATTTAGAGGAACAATTGGTGAAATCTGAATATGGTTTGTACATACAAAATCCTGTTTCATTCATGTTAAATCTCCTAATTTCAGTAACTGTACTGGATGTTCTTGCTGTCCTAAATACTCGAAGTATTTAGAGGAAAAGGGGCCTGGTTTCTACACCTGATTTTTAAATGGTTCCTAAAAACTGTGCATTAGTGAAGACAGACTGAAGAAGCAAATGTGGCAAAATATTAGCTATTGATGAATCTGAGTGAAGGATATATGGTAGTTTTCTGCACTATTCTTGTATCATTTTGGTAAATTTAAAATGGTCTCAAAATCAGAAGATGACATTTATTAGGAACACCCCTTATAATTAATACTTCAAAGGAAAAAAGAAGAATTTTTAAAAAGTATCTTTATTCCAACTCTAGCATGGTTAATATCTCTAATTCCAAATATTTGACTACAGGGATAAAAATTCCTTTCATCAGTATACCAGGACAATAAATATGGTAATGGTTTCCAATGGGAGCACATCTCTCCCTAATTTTCCCACATAAAGCCAGGTGAGGCCTGGAGCTGGTTACAGAGGAATGCCCTGTGTCAGTGACTAACAAACTCCCAGGGCACCCTCCCAACGGCAGATATGATGTTTCCAAAGATAAACTGTATTGTCACTTGCCTGACTTGAAGTCCCAACTCCCTGGCCCTTCCTAGCTGGCCCTGCCTCCCCTCCAGCCTCATCCCTGTCTTACCCTCCGCCAGCGCCCCTACCCCTGGGCTGTAACACATGTTGTCTCTGCCCACTTCTCTTAGGCCTTCCCATTCAAGTACCAGTCAGCTCAGAATGAAGCTGGTTTGGGGGATGACCCTCCTCTGCTCTACACAGCACCCCATAAACACCTTAAATGGAGCTTTAGACAATGGTATTGCCTTTATTTGTTTCTAAGTCTGTTTTTCTCTGTGGGCGATAAGCTCTTTAAGGACAAGCGCAGCTCCTTATCCATCCTGGTATCCCCAGACACTCAATAAGTTTGCTGAATGAATATTCAAGAAGCAAGGACAGTTTCAAGGGACCCCTTACCAGTCCACCCTGACTTTCTCCCTTCCTCCCCAGCAGCACAGTCACACCCAGTTTTAGCAATAAAAGCTATGGGGGTCATCAACATGACTCAGTTGAAGGCTGCTATTTATGGATTGCTTTGCTAGGAAAACCTTTCATTTGAAAGAAGTCTGCAGCCAGAAGAGCCATTTTCATCTTTGTCAAGTGCAGAGTGCTCTCTACATACATGCCTAAGCAATCAAACAAAATGCTCAAGGGTCTCTTCCCTCAACCCTCACAAGTTATTGGGGTTGTCAGATTAAATGGTCTCTACAGCCTCACAGTCTATATGCAATACATGCCACTGTGTTAATCTTTAAAATACTAGTTTCTCAATGCCCTATAGAGTCAATATGGCGGCCTTGAATCTAAAACACAAGTGCTTTTGAGCAAACCTCAAAACTGGAGAAAAAAAAAAAGTGCAAATTAGGAAAAAAAAGGCTATTTTTCATTATAAAAAGGATCTTTCTAGGATTTAGAAAAACAAACAAACGAAGGAGCACACCCTAGAGCATTTAAAATGTTTTATTTGCAAAAATTCAAAATACTGATAACTTTCCCGAGAAGAATCTTATTAAAATGTGCAGTGTTTCTGTGTTAACTTCCCCTGGGGAGAGGGTCTGAGATACATTTCACCCTTCTGTCACCAGATGGCAAGAAGCAAAGATGTGTTGGGGTGAGTATGGGGTTGAACGAATTAGCCAGAAGCTTGCCGGAACGTCTGGCAAAACTGGGGTAGAAACCTTAAGACCCAGGAAGCAAGCAAAAAATCCAACAAGGAGCTGGAAAATCCGGGTTAATTCCAGGCAGCCTCAGAGAACCTGTGGCTATGGGGTGTTACTGGATCAGGATAGAAGAGGGGTCGATACAGATGGTGGGAAAGGAGGAAGACCAATGCCATTTTAATAGTCTGGCTGAAAAGAAGGTGGAGAAAGGAAGAGGGCCCAGGTCGGAAATGAGATTCACACCTGTCAGCTGGGATAGCTGGGGGAGCCCTCACCTGGGGACCTGTTCTGAGAGGGGCACAAAGGTGTCAAGATTCCTGAGTGGTCTGGGGGCTAGTCAAAGGCTGGCCTCCCAGGGAAAGCAGCTCTTGAGGCAGGGGTCTAGTGGGGTGGGGGGTGTTGTGTGGGGGTGTGAACGGACGTAGGGTTCAACTGGTTCCTCACTGGCTCCAGAGGGGAGCTGGACAGTCTACAGTTAGCAGGCTGGACAGACTGAAATGGGGAGGGCATGGCGCAGGCGACGGACAAGAGGACCCTGCACGAGCTGACAGCAGAGCCTACCTCACCTGCTGGCCCTGCTATCCCTTACCAAGCAGCAATACTAATTTCTCACATACCAGGCAGCTTTTTACACATACTTACCATATATTTAAGCCTGAAGTAGATGCTGTGATCACCCCCATTTTACAGATGAGAAAAGACAGAGAGCAGTTGAGGAATTTGCTCCAGGTCACACCACCAGCCAGGTGTGGCAGGGCTGGAATTTGAACACTCCAGTGTCCACCCTCAGGACAGGAGCACTGTCTGTCCATAGACTGGAAGGACCTGGACAAAGCCCTCTCCGCTCTTGTCCAGGCAGCCGCTCTCCGCCCTAAGAACCCACAGAGCAGTCCGGGAGCAGGGAGGCTCCTACCCTGGCCCCCCTGCAAAGGCCACCAGTTCCCTTCTCACTGGGTGGGGCCAGAACCCCGCAAACAGGAGCCAAGGGCTGAGGAGGTGTCCCCACAGGGGCTCCAGAGAGCAGTCTCCATTTACCAAGTAGATTTGGAACTCTCAAAGGTGGCATTTTTTTCCTCGTATGCCACAGATACAAATTTGTAAGTTTCAAATAGCTGTGGAAAACACAACAGCTGTTTCCTCACTTTCCTTTGAGTATTTCTTTTCTTTTAAAACATACACTGAACCTTACCACCTCAACAGGCAAATAACTGGTCCAAATTTAAGTGGAATTGATTTATGACTCGAGACCTCACGGCAATACTCCTACTTAAACTTGAACCGCCCTGCAAGTCATGCTGGGGAAGGTTACAATGTCAACTCAGCAATACGGAGTTCATATCTTATGTATAGAAGATAGAGATGATTTAAGGAATATATATACCATTTTATGGCCTTTAAATATATATTGAGATGTCCTGAAGGAATGGGCATGTTATCTATTTCTGCTCCCTTGATTTTCCTGGGTAATTTGATGGACTATTTAAGTTTCAGTAAATCAGAACAATAAACATTTTTTTCTCAGATTATTTAAAAAAAAAAAAAAGGCAACAAATGAGACATTTACTTGGGAAATAGATTTAAATACCACATTGGGTTAAAGTGTAGGTTTCACGTTTTGCTGTATGCATGGGAAACTTTCTTTTAACCCCATGGTGATACCCAAGTCAGCCTGTTCACTGACATATTATACCCACAGCTTCTTCCTAACATGGATACACAGAAGCTGTTGTAATTTAAATTAACAGGCATTGTGACCTCCAAGAGTGAGCTGTGGGGGAGAGAAGGGTGGTTGAGAGAAAGGAGCTGACACAAGCGGCTCCGCTCCCTCATTTTCAGACTGCACTGGGTGGGCCCTCGGTTCTCACCGGCTGCTGGGGACCCAGGTGGGGCTGGGCTCGACTTGTACCTGTGTGACTTTTTTGGGCTTCAAAGACTTTTTGTGGGGGAAGGAGAGGGTTCCATTGCCCCCGTCCCCCTTTTTAGATGACAACCACTAACCTGAATAACTTGTATTCTAGAAATTCTGCATCTGTTTCACAGAGGAGCCAAAGTTCACAGCCAACGACAGTTAAGCCTTAAGGTGAGCTTCACTGTACTTGGCCCTTTAGGAGATAAGTTCTTATCTACGACCCCCAGCACTGAACACTTCTGTCCATGCAGTTAAGCTGTTTGACGAACCCAGTCCGTGCATAGTTAACCAGTCTGACTAATGGCTGACTTAGCTGACTCACCTGTGGGACTGGTGTGAGGAGGAGGTGAGAGAACATTCCTAGTCTCCGGGTTTCTCCTGAGCTGGGATTCTGATAAAAGTGTCAACTTGGCTGAGATCAGGTGTAACTGACAGAGCAGAGGAGACTGCGTTTGCATTTCTCCTTTAGCCTTATTTAAATAAGCTTCTTCCCCTTAAAAAACCGGGAAAAACACAACTTTAAAAGAACTAATAAAATATCCACATTTTAAATAGAAAAATCAAACAAACGAATAAGCGTGTCAATTCAATTCAAGAATCACTGTGCTTAGTATAATGCTAAAGTTGTTTTTTGGAGGTGGCAAGGGCAATCACAGTATTTTTTCTGTTTCATAAATGATCCACTGATCGGCATTCTATCGACTCTTAATAATCATGTAAGACCATTTAATTTCTACCACATCATGTGCAGAGATGCTGTATGTGAAACCATTTGCCTACCCAGTTAAGGGGCTGCTGGGTGGGAGCTGATTCTGGAGAAAAGAGGATGTGAAGGTCTGAATGGATACAAAAAGAAAAAAATCTATTAATAGGCAACTGCCAATGAACTATGTGTAGTTAAGACAAGTACTTTTTCTTTCTCTAGTGATTTATACTTTGCAAAGTACTTTTGTGTTTATTTCATTTGCAATTAAAATCCAACCTATTACGCTAGTTTCGTCTCCAAACATTTCACATTATTCCCGTAGCAAATACCTTGTAAATTAGCTCCAGAGACAACTGGATTCTTGCTTATGTCACCAGTATGCAACACTTTTTGCACTCTTGGCTTGGGAAGGGGTAGCCGTGCCACTCAGACTTGAGGTCCCAAGAACTTTTATCATGTAGAGTCCATCACAGACATGAACTGACCAGTCTGTGGATAATTCCCAAACCAGACAATCATTCTCACATTAGTTGCCAATTAGTGCTCACAGTTTGTATCAAAAGGCTTTCCAAGTGAGCCCCACCTCGCCTTTCTGGCACCAAATCTGAAGACGTACTGCCTTTGTACCTTCATTCCCTGCCTTCTCTCTCGCTGGGGAAGTGGTCTGCTCCTGCAAAGCCCAGCCCCTCCCTGTGTTCTTCTTCAAGCGCCAGGCTTCTGCAATACCCTCCTATATTGCCATGTCCTTCCACGTTACCAAATAATTCCCATTTGCAATCAGGCATGCTTTTGTATCCTTCATCTTTAAAAGCAATCCTCTCGTTTCTAGTTACTGCCTCACTTCTCAGTTTTCCTTCACAGCGAAACCAAGTGAGAGATGTATGTGCCCTTGCTGCCTCAAAGCACCCATGACCTCTGAGCTGCCAAGACAAGTTACTTTTATGCCTGTCTTGATTCGGGTTGGCAGCATTTGCCACTGCTGACCACTCTTTCCTTCTTGAAGCACCCTTGCTGGGGCCTCCCTAACAAGCCCCCTCTCCTGACTCCCTCCCATCTCACTGGTGTTTCCTTCCCAGTCTCCTTTCTCAGCTTCCCCATCCCATAATCTCCTGCCCTATTCTGTCTCCAGCTAGAGTCTCCCTAAAGAATTACTCACTTGACCCACGCATGACTAACATGCCCCTATTAGGCTAAAGGCCCCCAGGTTTCCCTCTGTAGCAACTCTACCGCGCTCCAAAATCACACATCGACATCTCCACTCAGACGTTTGAAGGGTCATCTCCAGTTTACAGGGCCAGCACAAAAACTCTTCATCTCTCCCTCCTCCCAACCTTTTTCTATCATCTATGCAGACAGTAAGGTCAAAAACCTGAGTCATTCTCGATTTCTCTCGTTCTCTCGCTACTCACTTCCAAGTATCAGCAAGTCTGAATGGCTTTATCTCCAAAATAAATCCCAACCCAGTCCACTTTCCTCTATCCTCAAATCACCACCCCGTTAACAAGGCACCCCGTCAACAAGGCACCCCGTCACCTTTCCTCTGCTTTATATACAGCCTCCAAAATGGTTATCCTCCTTCAACTCTAGCCTCCCTGCAATCCTTTCTCCACCACAGTAGACCGAGCTTCATAAAACGTCAATCAGATTGTGTAACGCCACCGCTCAGAGTGGTTCGGAGTCCCCCGTACCATTCTTAGTGAGGCTCATCAAAATGGAAATCCAAGAGCTGTACCATCTAATAATGTAAGTAACGGCACTATTTCAGAGTACCGTGGAATAAACACCACTGAAAATTTTGCAGATTTTAAAACAAGACACAGCATTTTCAAAAGACAGATGGCATATTTAGATATTAATTTCCTTATTTATATAAGTCTAGTCTATATTATCAAACACATTCTCTTTGACACGAACAGGTAACAGATTGTTGGGTTTGAAATATATCAATAAAACTAAAAATATGTATTACATTTAAAAAACATTATTTGCATCTACTGGGTCCCAATTCTCTTTTATTTTACTGATAATTAATTTGGTTTCTGATCATCATTTAAAAATAACCTTAGCATATCTATGAAAGCACATACTTTCAAAGGAAATGGTTTCTCAAAGTTTTTTTTTTAATTTAAAAAATTCATGATTAAGCTCAAAAAACACTTTCACAAATTAGCAGCCTTGGATTCCTCAGGTAATGCACGTGGGAGTTACCTCTTGTTTCTGAATTTGGGATTGAATACAGGGTTTTTTATGTGAGTTTGTTATGAACAGAACATAGCAGGGACTGATGAATAAGTCTTAACTCTAATTTCTCACGACATGCTAAGGATAACTTTTCCCCCTAAATCAGAACCAGATATGAGATGTCTTACGATTGTTCTAAGGCACACATAATGGGACAAATTTGAGAACTCAAATACATATACATAAATGTACAAATCTGAAGCTGAATGGGAATTGCCAGTGGTTTCAATCAGGACTCTGGGGCTTCGGGTGACTTCTCCAATAAGTACGGTATTGTGCAGCACTGGGAGGGCAATCTATAGCTCCAGTTAGTGGATGCTCTGGGGGTGGCTGGGCACTGCTTTGGCTTACCCCCCTCCCTTTGCCATATTAGCTCCTTTCCCCCATTCCCATCACTCCAATTAAACACAAGTTTAGTAAAAGCAGTGTGCCCATCAGGCCAGCCCCGCTGCAGGCCAGGTGCCCTGGCTCCTTCTGCTAGCCAGTTTGCCACCTCCTCACCCCTCTACAGAAATTCTAAAAATGCCACTGGCTACGTTGGAATGCTCATCAGAAGCAAAATCATGTGAGAAGCGGCAAATATTTTTTTTTTTTTTTAAGTAAGGCTTTATCTGTTACAGAACCTACTGGGCAATTGCACCCTGATGAGAAGGGTGAGGTAGCAGTGGCACTCCACCCTGCAGCCAGAGCTGGGGCATGTCCCTCTGTTTTACATGAACAGAGTATTCTGAGCATTAAAAATGTCTGGCCCCCACTGGGCCAAGCCATACAAACTTAGCAATACTGTTGCTGATGGAAACACACACATACACACAGATCGGATCTTTAGGCGTAATTGTAACAAAAATGATTTTCTGAGAAATTTTTAAAAGATATTTTCCTTTGAAACATGCTTTATGGAACTGCCCAATAACAAAATTTTTAAGAAATGTGTATCCACTACCCAAGAGAAAACTAATATTTATATCACTCTTTTGCATAAGCAATGTAGGCATCCAAGTGATTAAATAATACAGAAGTGAACCAAGCTACATTGCAGCACTGCTGTGTCTTCACATTAAGAAGTAGTCTGTATCTCAAAAGTAAACTGAATTCACTTTTCTTTTTATTATTCCCATGGCAGCAATTCCATAACAAAAAGCATTTTTCTGTACTCATGCAATTTCTACTCTTGTTATCTGAGAAATTGCTTAAACATTACAAATACTACCAATACTTCTTAAAGGTATGCTATCTTCTAGCTTAACAACCTCATCAATATATTACAAAACACATTTCTTACAATCCGGTTGTCTTTATTTTTAACAAATACACATATCTGGGCATGGAAGTAGCATTTCTCTTAGGCATTTAGAGAGCTAGATTTTAAAGAAAGTTAATAATGAATTAGTAGGAACGTTGACTGCCAGAAAGCAACCTCAATAAAAATGGTTCCATTTTTCACCACTGAAAATATCTGAATAAGGATTTACTCACCTGGGAATAGTCAAAGTCAGTGATAGGGGCTATGCTCTTGATATAGTCTGATCGAAACTGGTTTTCAGGGTTGGCCAGTGGAACTGGGGGTATTATAGTACTCATTGCTGAAACAATTGTCTAAAATGGAAAGAAAAAAATATATCTGAATTAACGTAACACTTAGGTTTCACGCATGATAATCTAAAATATGTCCTTTCTGTCTACCCAGTTTTACAGTGCAGAATACTTAACTTTCTAGTAAACAAACATCAAAAAAAAAAAAAAAAAAAAAAAAAAAAAGTCCTTACCACAATAGCATCTTTAACATTTTTCCGGATATCCAGAATTTTCTGTTTCTTTTCCCTGCATTAAAAGAGGACTGTTATTAATTTTTTTTACCTTTAGCACAATTTGGATCAAATGAACGGGATTTTCAATTTCCAGCACTGGGCTAGGCTGGTTTCACAAAAAGGCCACATTAGCTCAAAATAACATCTGTGAAGTTTTAATCTGGGAAAGGAGTATATCCCCTTTTCTAACTTGTATTCACTTACTTTCAAATCCTATTTCAACAAGATTTATTTTGAGCATAGCTAAACAAAAGTGAATGCACATATTATAATCTATAGCTTTAAACAGTCACACAGATTAAACAAGAACATGGCAAAATCGTTATGAATTTAGCACATAAAACTATAGA
>JAQZBX010018739.1:0-16613 GCA_029593785.1 Cabassous unicinctus | reverse complement strand
CAAAAGACAAAATGATGGCAGAAATTCCAAATTAACAAAATCCCAAATTTCAGAAGAATGGTATGAAACAATTTTAGAAGTAACTACTCCTTCAGGTTCAGCCAAAAGTCAGAGCCATCAAGCAAGTAATGAATTAACTAGGTTGAGAAAAAGGAAACACCAGTTTTTATTACAACAATGCACTTTCCCAAGTATTTAACTTAGACTAACATTTGAGCCTAAGCTTTTTCAAAAAATTAAAAATTCATCATATAATAAACTACTAATTTACAAGGGTTATTTTTAAATGCATGCATCAATGCCCTGTCCGTGATGTTAAACCTAATGTCCATTGAAAACCGAGTGCAAGCATATGATTTTTTTTTTCACATATTCAATTATTTTAAGAAGTAGGGTAAACAGGAAAGATTTAACAGGTTAAAAAAAAAAATGTAGATTTGGGAAAAGTAAACTAGTTTCCCAAACTCTCCTTTTGAATTTAAAAAAATGTATAAATGATTTAACGGGATTATAACTAGAGCTCCCATTTTATCCTAATTTGGCTATATTTTCCTAAGAGCTCACTTTTAGATTTGGTGATCAGAAAGAATGGGAAACTCTTAATTGGCCAAATCAGAAAGAATTCGAAACCCTTAATTGGCCAAATTTATCTAATAGTTTACTAGACACTGTCCATCTCTGTTATGCTAAAAAAAATTGATAAGAGCAAAATTAAACTAAAAAAAAAAAAAAATGAACTAAACCTTGTCTACAAGATGCCACAAAATGAAATCACTTAAGATTCAATGATATCCTGAACTTATCTGATTCCATACGGAGCACCAGCACACAACCCCTGAAAGTAACACAAATCAGAATATTTTCGCATGTTAAGAAATAACAGGATGTTCTACCTGTGTCTTCCTAACAAGCTCAGAGTCACTAAGCTTTAAATACAAGCCAGAGAATGAGGGGGCTTTCGGAGAGAATATGGGGCCGTCAGGATTCAATGAATTGGTTTTGCATAGTGACACAATCACTGAATGCAACACGTTTTCAAAACTCCACTGCTGACGATCCACATTAGGCACAACATCTCTGGGCTAATGCTTCTCCCACATAAAACCAGGGAGCTTTAGATGGGGCTCTAGACGTCCAATCTCTAGTTCTATTCTTCCAGTTTTGAAATAACAATACAATTCTTACGGAAAATTACATCTTACTGCAAAAAAAAAAAAAAAGAGAGAAAACATGGCAAAGATTTGATGCAATGAACTGTACCATGCTCTGTTAAACGTTAATACCAGAATTTCTGAAATAAACAAACCTGTGTCTGTGTTCATCGGGTCCGTGGATCAGGAAGACTCCAGGAATTTTAGACATCTTGCCGGCATCTACATGAGGAATTAACACATCTTCCAAACCCAGATCAAAGCGTTTGTGTTTTGAAGAGTCTGGAAGGAAGAAGAATGCCCCAAAACACAGGGTGATGAAGGCACTAAGAATAAGGAGAAGGATAAACTTCTCAGAAAGTCTCAAGGTAGCCCTGTGATGTGGGAAGGAGGGTGGCCCCAGGTTCAAAGGTGGTATCCTACGTCCAGAGAGGGGCAGCAGGGCTGGGGTAGTCATCGTTTACGCTCTTGGATCGTATACTTTACAAAGTTCTCATCTTATATCAAATGTACAATACATTGAACAGTCTTCAAAATCTCGGCAAAAATGGGGAAACTCAATTTCTCTCCTCTGAACAGCCTGTTGTGCTTTTTAAGAAGGCACCTCTTTCACGCTCGCCCAATTACATTCAGAAACTTGCGTGAGCCCCTACACGATCACTAGATTAGGTCCTGTGCTATTTTCTTTGCCATCTGGCTTTCCGTACTTGATCGGGTTTTTGCAAGTCTCCTCCTCATTCCCAGGGAAAAATCAGGCAAGCGACACTGCAGAGAAGATGCCAGGTGGGTTCTTCCATTCCTGCTCCCCGATGAGATGTTCAAATGCGGTCTTCAGCCGCCAACTGGAGACCTAACGTGATCCCAGGACTTGCAGAAGGGTTACTTTATCTCCTCTGACGCTACCGTTCCCGAATCTCTTAACCTTGGTAGCAGGAAAAATTAAGGGTCTCCTCGGGAGTCTGCCAATACGGAGGAAGGTCTCCCACCTCGCAGGATAGCCGAAGCAGCGGCGGTGGGAGGAAGTAACAGGAAGGGTCTTCTCTAACGCCGGCTCCACCGACGCTGCCGCGCAGGCTCCGGGCGGCGGGGAGGACTCCGATGCTGCCCACTAGACGGCTGGCGCGAAGGGCGATCAGGTCCAAAATAGCAGAGCCCTCCGAGCCGCCGCCGCTGCTGTTGCTACCGCACGGGTCTGGCAGCCAGCGGAACTTCCTCCTCCGGCGGCCACTGAGAAGCCCTGGCGTGTTGGGGGGAGGGGAGGAGCGGCGGCCGCCCTCTGCCGGCTCCTCCTCCTCCTCTCGGCGGCTGGTTAAGTTAACCCCGGTGCCTGCTCCCCAAGCGAGGCCGCCGCCGACCCCGCCGCAGTGACTGAGCCCCCGCGGCTCCGCGGCGTGGGAAGAAGCCACCGCGGTCCCTCAATCGGAAAGCCCGGGGCAGGCGCCTGCTCATTCCTCGCTCAGCCCTGGGGCGCCGGCGGCCCTGGGCGCACGGGAGCAGCGCCTCAGGCGAGCAGAAGTCGGCTGAGTCTCCTTCCCTGCCGGCAGCCAGCCGTGAGGTCCTCCTCCGCCTCCGGGAGCTCGCAGCTGTGGCAGCGGCAGAGGCTGTGGGAGAGGCAGCGCGTCCACGCGGTGCGGGGCTGCGGCCCGGTCCTCGTTCCCCGCCTCCCTAGGCCGGGTGAGCGCAGAACAACTGCGGGGCCGACATCCGTTGGGAGAACGCCAGAAAGGGACCCCGAGTTGGGAGGGGGGGAGTGGGGGAGGGAGGTGGATAGGGTGCGGGCGGGCCTCCGGGCCCGGACTCGCGAGTGTGCGTCCCCGGGCGGCGGAGTGTGAGGTGCGCGCGCACGCTCCCGGCCCCGCCGCCCCTCCCCCGCCCCACCCGGCCCGCGCTCCGGCCTCGCGCCGCTGCGGGCTCCAGCCGCCCGCCAGCCCGCGCGCCCCCGGAAGCTTCCTGCCGCCGGCGTCTGGGCGCGCGAGGGGAGAAGGTCGATGGTCTGCGCTTCATGCTAACTTTGGCCCGTACCCAGTGCCTTGGGTTCGCCAGTTCTTTCGATCGACCCGGCGTTTGGACGAGGGGGTTGAGGCCGGGAGGGCTCAGGTCAAATGGTATTTTGAGGATTACTGGAATTAACGGGTTCGGACGAGAAAGGTTAACGTTTAATCTCGCTCTGTGGAAGTCTTGTCTAAAATTATAGACCGTCAGTCCGAAGGGTTCAACGACAAGGATCTTAAATGTCTTCCCTGCGGCCCATGTTCACGTTGGTGGTCACCGGGAGCTCGAGTCATATATATTGAGCACCAACCGTGTGCCCAGCTCGGTGTTAAAAATTAAATGGTGACCTTGCCCTTTCTATGAAAATCTAAGGTACCTGCTATCTGACAGAAGCCTCCTTGTGGTTCAGTTTCTGGAAGACGTTCTCCAGTCATCCCCTTCACATTCCTCATCCCCAACCTATAAAAGCTGTAATAGGTATGAAAACGTGGTGCTAAAACCCCAAAACAGAAAAATATTGGTTAAACTCAGGCTTAAAAACAACCCGAGTTAATTCTGTTATCCGTTGTATTAAAAAGAACCCTGTTATGATTAGGTCCATAAAAATATTTTGCAACATTTACTGTCTTGCATCGGATTTACTTTCTGATTATGTTTTATTCTAATATTAAGATAAGTTGTCATTCCCTCTACACTGCCTAACTGATGACTGGGCATTGGAGAGGAGGCCCTTATAAGTGGCAGGGAAAAAATCAGCCTTGGGTTAAACATCAAGCAAAAGCCTCATGTTCATTGACAGGGTTCTTCATAACTACATTCCAGTCTGTACTGGAAATAGTTTCCAGAAGCTCTGCATATCTACCTACCATTTGACAAAGGAAGTCATTGTCCTTGGACCTAATTCACCAAATAAAACAGACATAAAAATGTTAAGGGGACCTTCAGGACTTCACCCAGCAGTAAGAGTGCCCATATCAAAGTGAGATTTGTGTTGGACACTTATGAAAACTACATGTAGGAAACTCCCTTCCCAGTGTGTCTTTATTAAATGTGCCAATTTTATGACTAAGTCTCTAATTCCAAGCCTGTCTGTAAGCCAAAGGAAAAGAAACACTCTCATTTCCTACTGTTGAGGTCATTATTTTCCATGTTATTTCATTATCAATCCTACATCATCGTCAAAAACTACAGTATGTGTGTTGTTTATACTTTTCTAGAGACTAGGTCCCTCTCAAATGAGTTTTAAAAGAATCTTTTTTTTTAAAGCAAGTTGCAAAGCTTATTCATAAACTGTAATTACAAGTATATAAAATATGCATATAAAAAGACTGAAAGGGGGTTTTTTAAGTGATTACAGCTGTTGTGTTAGGATGTTAGTATTACATATGATTTTTCCCCATATGTTCTGTATGTGTGACTTTCATAATTAAATAATTTTAAAGGCACTGGTACTAGAGAAGGTTATGGTCAGATCTCAAATAGATGGAGTCATTTGTATCAAGGGGAACATACAGACTAGGGTCCATCTGTGCATAATCAGCAGAAAGCAGAAAAAAAATGATGAACTGTTAAATATGTGCAACCAGAAAGGATTTCTTTCTAGAGTCTAAAAAGATCATTTCATTTTCAAAGAGTAGTTATGCTTTGATCAAAGTATAAACAAGATTCCAAAGTGGCAGATAGGTGATGATTTTCTTTTTTATAAATCCATGAAGTTAATATTTTGGAAAATTAGGATTATTAAAGTACTAACAAGACAAACTGTGCTCCTACAGATTTCAAATTTATAGGACCATTTCTGGAATCTGCTCATATATTAAAATGTAAAATTTACTTGTTCAATCATGTTGACTTTTCCATTATTGTTGCAATTTTATACAAAAACACACATCTTTTAGCAGTTTTAAGTGAAACTGAAGTCATGTGCTAAAGGGAAAAAAATTCAGCTAGCATGCAAAAAAAAGGAGGCTTTTGGTTTATTTACATAACCTGCTCTTTTTTAGTTTCAACCTCTTCCCAAACTATCCAAGGAAGATGTTTGAGGAGAAATTACCAGACATGACCACTTAATGTGTAGGGAAGACTAACCAGGCTTGGGCTTTGCTTGTTCCTCTTTTGCTTTCCTTTATGAAGCTTTTTCCCTCAGAGGCCAGGAATAAGCTGAAGTTCACTGTTAGGAATCTCTCAAGTCAGCTTCGTGGACAGTCAGCAAAGCCAAAATATTTAATACTTCATCTGCCTCTCTCAGCAAAAGTACTTGAGGCTCATTTGCTTATAAAAGACACATTGATTAAAGGCCTACTGTGTGACAAGCCCTCTACTATGTGCAAGAGGTTTAGCGAGAAACTGTATTCCTTATGCTTAGTGAGCTTGCAGTCTGGTGTAGAGAGATAGATGAGCACTGCAAATTACAAGACAGTGAGACCATGCTATTAGAATAAAGCCTTACAGGAACACTGAAGGGCATGAGAGTAGGGGGAGGGGATTAGGAATGTGTCAGGGAAGCTTCCTGGAACAAGTGTCACCTGAGATGAGCCTTTAATTTACCAGGGAAAGAGTGGTGTTCTACCTTAGGGAGCAGAATATGCACAGGCACCCATAACTGCTTTTGCCTGCCACTTACCTAGAACCCTTGCCTGCTTTACTCTTCTAATTGCCTCACTCCAATTGCCCAGCGCTCTTGAACAGGGAACGTGAAAATGATGGGGCAGTAACTATTACCTACATTACAAGTAAAATGAGCTCAAAGTGACTGAGTATCATAAATATGTTTTTGTAATCAGAAGACCTTGATATTCCTGCTTTAACTGGCAGTGCTCTGTTATTTCAGGCAAATACTTTACTTCTTTAAATCCATTAATAAAATGGGACTGTTCACATGTATACAAGAGGCACCATGGATTATGGGCAGAGTACAGAACTGAGGCAGGTTAGTAAAGAAAGCAAGGAGAAGATAGATTACAGCTGAGAGCCGGCAGACGCCATGGCCGTTAGACCCTGACCATGAGGTCCCATTTCCTTGGAACCCTTTCCAGGGCCAAGGGGAGGCCCCAGATATTTCCAAACGGGCCTCCTCATTGGTCCCAGATAACCCCAAACAAAAGGCCTTATCATTGGCCCACTGAAAGCTAACAGGTGGGGCAACCAATCAAGACAGCAACATTAAGAAGGGGGAGGAGTGAAAAGTGGCCTTAATAAAGCAGATTCTCCACCCCAAACGCTCTCTGACTAGAGGAGTTCACATCAATATCTTGGGGTGTAATCCTATTCTTTTCTCCCAGTTCTTAATCTTTTTACTGGCCTAACTAAACCAGCATGTTCTTAAATTCTTTTATGTAACATAGCCAAGAACCTAGAGGAATCCAGCATTCCCTCGACTTCAGAACTAAGCATCAAAAGATATGGAATCCAATCAATTCTATCCCTTAGTGAGTTTCCTACATTCTAAAACATAAATAATAATCTTTGCCTACTTTATAGGACTGTTTAAGGACCAAATGACCTATTGCTGATAAAATGCTTTAAACACTTGTTAGTTCTAAACAAAGTAAAGGGTTGTTATTGATCATAGTGTCTGAGTTGGAAAGGAGATTTTAATCCATCCAGCATCCCTTTGGAAAACTATTTCTTCCTGAATCTTTGTCTGTGGGTCAAGATTGAGAACACCTAATCAACCCACACCATAGCACTTGCTCCTCTCAACCACTACCTAGATTCTGGAGTGGGTAGGGACTTAGACCTAACTAATCAGTATACTGCATTCCCTTTGCCATAATGTTTGGTTCAGAGAAGGCATGTGACCCAAATCAAGCCAATCAGGTCGTTTGCTGGAACCATCAGGAAAAAGGTTCTCACTTCTCCCTGGAATTACCAGCCCTGAGCAGGCAGAAACCTTAGACCTGCCAGAGGCCCTCTTTGCCCTGTAAGGAAGCTTGCCTCCAAATGAAGCAAACAGGAAAAGAGCTAGGGCACTGGGAGAGAAAGTATCCACTTGAGCCCTTGGTGCAGGGGTGGATCCTGATTTCGCAGGACCTGAAGCTTACGGAATTTGGGAGACCCTCTTTAAGAAAAAGAATACAAGAATCATAAACACAAAACCAAATTCAATTACAAGTGCCAGAGGCCACTCCAATACCACCTGACCCATGGAGGAATGTGATCAATGGGAAGTCAGAGTGCAAAAAGACCACAATCATAACCAACTGTGATTAAAATATCTGACTTTTACAAATTTTAGAAAAATGTATGATCATGTAAACACATTACAAAGGCCTCTCCCAGGGCCTTAGAAAGGGCCAAGCTATGAGAGACCCAGTAGCTTTAAATTTCATTGGTGGGTTATATGGGAATGCCCCTCTATATTCAATGTAGCATTTATGTAATCTAAAGCTTCTTTAAAAATAAAACATTTCCATTTAAAAATAAATTTTCATTGGGCCTCTAGTAAATCTATTCTGCTCTGAATCCAGCCATTTGTATAACTACTTCATCCTTTCAACACCTCAGTTACACAAGCCTATAAATTTCTTTTTCAATTGGAACTGGTTTTTATGACTTGTAATCAAACAAATCTTGACAAATAACACTGTGTGTCTGTTCATGGAGGTGCTATGGCTGCCAGTTTTATGTGAAGCATTGGTAGTTTTAAAAGGGTAAAGACCCAGGGTCCAAAAGGAACCCACTCTTGGGTGACCAACAAGCCTGGGCCAGGGACGAAAGTGGGGAAAACCAGGAGAGAACAACAGTCTCCTTGAGTAGCCAGTGAGAAAAGACCTAAAATTGAAAGGGCTGAACATAAGTGACTAAACAGAGGTATATCAAACCTACCAATGCCTACAGAAATCTTCAAAATAGATGCTCATATTCGCCTTTATAAGGAGGAATCTGATGCCAAAGGAGTTTAAGTATTCTTTATGAATCCTCATATTAAAGTTGTTTTTAATGTATTCAAGGCAGCTAACTTGAGAATAAGTTTCACCGATTTATTCATTCATTAAATATTATTGAGCACCTACTCTCTGTCAGGTACTAGATTGTGTGCTAGGCACCCAAAGATGAATAAAATATGGGAAGCAGCAGCAGTCAATGAAAGAACATGGTCTCTGTAGGTGAGAAACCTGGGCCTACTCCTGTCTTTATTATTTACCTGCATGATAACCCTATCTCTGCCATCTACCTATATATCTCATAAAGTTGTTATGAGGATTAAATGAGATAATGTGTAGGATAGTGCTTCACGACATACTTGGGATTCAATAAATACTATTATTTTTATTATAGGCATCAGGAGGAGTAGGTGTTAGCAGGTGAAGAGCCGTGGGAAGAATAAAAGAGCCTGCGAAAAGACTTGGAAGAAGGAGAAAGAGCATGGCATGTGTTAGAGAAAACTCTTTTCCCTGGTCCATGTTTCCATGAGGTGGGATTTCCACTGGTGTATCACTCCTGACTTCTCCCACCACCCCATTCCTCACACCCAGGAGTGAGTTATCTGAGTGGTGAGAAGCATTACGTTCATTGGCTATTGGTTCTTGACAGGATGGAGCTAATCTATTAAAAGGCTGCAATCACTGAAGATTTATTCTCTTATTCCCTTTCTGCCCCAAACCAATGGAGACAATGATCTTGGACCTGCATGCCATGCTATCCCATTTGGCTAGATTCTGTTGGGGATGGGATGCACAGAGAGTGCTAAGCCCTTTTGGGTCATAGATCTAAACCTGATTCTTTATTAGCTTATTTGTGGTAATAATCTCAAACTCCACTTGATTGTCTTCTATGTCTTATTTCATCCAAACTTGTTGGGGGTAGGAAGAGAGGGATGACAAGTAATTTACTGAACCTCTTGAAACTGAAAGAAGTTTAGTATGGCTAGAATTATAAATTGTAGAGGGAAGGGTGGTGAGGGATAAGGCTGGAGAGGTAAATAGAAAAATATTTCTGCTGAAGTTGCTGCAGTAAAGTGACACTTTAATCCACTCCCTTTACTGTTCATAAATAGCAATGATGGCAGTGATGGTTAATTTCATGTGTCAACTAAGCTAGATTATGGTATCCAGTGGTTTGACCAGGCAAGTACTGGCCTAATTGTTACTGGGAGAGTATTTCATGGGTTTAAATCTTTAGTCAGTTGATTGCATCTATTTCTCATTACATCTGCACTCAACAAAGGAAACAGCCTTTTGCAATGAGAAGAATCTCCTCATCCAATCAGATGGGGCCTTAAAGGCAGAACTGAGGATTTCAGCAGTCAGAAAGAAGAATTTCTATCTCTACTTCAGCCAAACAGCTTCTCCTGGGGAATTCAACATCACCATCGTGTTCCCAACTGCAGCCTGCCCTATGGAATTCATATGAGCAAATTCCTATAATAAATCTCTTAATATTTACATATATATCCTCTCAGTTCTGTTTCTCTGGAGAACCCTGACTATACAGCAACTAAAATATAGAAAGAACAAACCAAAAAGACATAACCAGTCAAAAATTAATAAGTAAATAAATGATTTCATGGGTCAGAAATGGAACCAAAATAGAAAGCACTTAGCAAGATGGAAGCCACAGCCTAATGGAGTCTCAGGTTCAAAAGTCCAGACTTTTGTCTCCCGCAAGGTGACAGGAACTAAAGATCTTCCAAATGGTGGAGGTAGAGGACAAGAGCCAGGCTTAGTGTTTAAAGTCAGGAGCTTGTGACAGGAGGCTGAAAATGAACTGCTGCCAACCCTCTGCCCGGGCAAGCAGAAGGACACAGACGCAGACGCAGCCTTGGAATCATGAACCAGGCCAAGTAGCTGTCCAAGTGACTGGATCTGCGAGATCCCCAACATCACCGTGGGGTAGGAGCAACCAAAATGCCAATATAAAACCTGATTCTAGAATTGAGGTCTGAGACAGCAAGTGGAGGCAAAATCACTGGATGTAGACAGGTGAGCACAGAGGGAGGAAGAGAAAAACAAAAGCTAAACTAAAACAAAAGAGAAAAAAAACAAAGCTTTCCACTCAAAATGAGCATAACCACCAGTTCCAAACACATAAAAATCTAACATGAAGAAAGACCAGCACTAAGAAAGCCAACAAAACAAACAAATTCAGAACATGAATTTACTGCAGATAAAATCAACTTTATGGAACTGTTTGACGAAGATTTCTAAAATAAATATTTTGAAATACTCAAAGTGATAAATGAAGGGATAACACCCATTTTAAAAGGACACATTAGGAAATGGAAACACAATGAGTAAAGAACAGGTAAATATGAAAAAAAAAACTGATTGGACATCTTGAAAATAAAACTATGATCATTGAAATGTAAGTCGGTAGATGGGATTAACTCTAGACCTGATCAGAGTTGAAGTGAATTAAAGGGAAGTATTGAAGAATTCACTCCGAACACAGTTTAGAAAAATAAAGATTTAAAATGTGAAAGAAAAGTTAAGGTTTAGAGTTAGATTGAGTGACTCCAACATAAGTCTAACAAAAGGAAAAAATGAGTGGAGCAGCTATACTCTTTAAAAAAAATTTTTTTTTACATGGCTAAAGCAGGGGTTCTTAACCTTTTTTGTTCACACCCGCACCAACACTTCCCCACAAGAATAATGTTCTTTTTTAAAGATTTATTTTATTTATTATTTCTCCCCCTGCCCCCATAGTTCGCACTGCTGTCTGCTCTCTGTGTCCATTCATTGTGTGCTTGTCTTGTTTTTAGGAGGCACTGGGAACCCAACCTGGGATCTCCCATATGGGAGGGAGGCACCCAATCAATTGAGCCACCTCCGCTCCCTACTTGTTGTGTCTCTCATTGTGTTTCCTCATTGTGTCTCTTCATTGTGTCATCTCATTGCATCAGCTCGCTGTCTTGTTCGTCTTCTTTAGGAAGCATGGGGAACTGAACCCGGGACCTCTCATGTGGGAGGCAGGTGCTCAGCTGCTTGAGCCACATCTGCTTCCCCTGCTATGTTTTATTTTGATACTGTCTTTGATGAATTTGATGTGTTGTGAACCAGTCCCAGCTGCCCTTTCAGCTTGTGCTGGGGCACAGGAACATGGAACAACCCTGGGAAGCTTTGAGTCCCATTCCTCTTTCATAACCTGTATTCAGGTTATTACTGGAAATAATAAAATAATAGGAAATCATGGAAAACCTCTGATAGAACAAACCTTCAAATAAACTCTACTCAACCTAACTCTTCCCAGGCGAGATAAAAGCTCCCTTCCCTGAGGGCCCACAGCACTCTGTGCTTTTATTTATTATATAACACTTAACACTGGAGGGAGCTCTTGGCTGTTCCCCAAAGGTCCTCTGCTCTCTTCTGTCCCTGAGCCTTTGCTGAGGCTCTTCTTCCTGCTTGGAATGACCCCACACCCACTACATTGGGACATAACATTGTAATTGTCTGTTCACTTGTTAGCCTTCCTCACCAGGCTGTAAGCTCTGTGAGAACTAGGGTTAAGTCTGTCTTGCTCCCTGTTATGTCCCTAGCACCTAGCACAGTAGGCATTCAAAAAAATATTCAAGGAGTGAATAGATAGATAGACCTAGCTATCGGTGGCCTTGGACCCTGCTGCTTGACTCAGGTTACCAAACTTCTCTGCTCCTCAGTAAACTAGAGCTAAAATAAATTCTTCGCCAGCTCTTGCAATGACTAAAGGATAGAGCACGAGGAAAGCAGCTGGCACTGTGCCTAGAACAAAGTTAATGTTAATAGTCTACGTTTAAAAAAACAGCACAGCCAAGTGCACCCAAGTCTTTCATTTTTCTAATTTTGTCCCTTTCCTTCGTTAATAAAAATGGATGTTACAACCATAATTGTCTCTATCAAAACCCCAGAAAACAGGCAGACAGGATGAAAGTCAGAGGTACTGCTCTTCAGTTCTCTCAGGTTGGCATGTATTAATACTAGCTCATTAATAGTCATTAAACAACTTGTAGCTACCAGGTAGAGCATAAAAGGAAAATGCCCAACTGAGAGCTCAGCCTGTTTTCATGCCAGCACCCCTACGCAGAAATTAATCCAGCGCAATATCAACATTTGCAGAACTGAAGTAAAATACAATTTAAAGCCTAGCTAAATCTGCCCTTCTACTTGCCCCTCCAAGAACCAGAAAGGACCCTCAGTCACACATCAGATGCCATTTGAAAAAAACCTGCTTTTGTTTTTCCTTTGATAATAATATATTTTTCATTTATTGAGTGCTTCTTAAATGTCAGGCAGTTTACATACAGTATCTTTTCTAATTTTCAGAGATAGTTATTTCCATTTTAGAGATAAAGAAATTCAGGGCTGGGGAACAGCTCTAGCTCAAGTGGTTGAGCGCCTGCTTCCCACATACGGGGTCCTGGGTTCGTTTCCAGCTACCTCCTAAAAACAAAAACAAACAAACAATAAAACCAACTCGGGGGAGCAGAGGTAGCTCAGTGGTTGAGCATCTGCTTCCCACATGTGAGGTTCTGGGTTCAATCCCCAATCCCGGTACCTAAAAAAAAAAAAAAAAAGTAGAAATTCAGGGCTGCCTCCATGGATGTAAAATGCAATGTGAATGTTGCTGCCTGTAACTCTACCACATGGAAGCTCCAAGAAATTGAAAGGTTTGAAAATATGCCAGAGATCTATTAGTAAGCAGAAAGAATGACTCCACAAGCCTGGCCCTTAAACACTGCACTGTACTGCCTCCCAAGATGTCAGCCTTCTCCACCACTGGCAGAGTAAGTCTGGCCCCCATCCCGAGTTCCCATCTCATTCTAGAGTCTGGTTTCCTGAGATCGAGCTCTGCTCATCCCTGGGCTAAGCAGTATTTCTCTCTGCCTCAGTAATCTGTGTGATATTTACTGTTGGTTCACATCACGTCTAGATCTCAGGGAGCTGAGCCCTTGCCCTTCCCACAGTGCAGAGAATGCAGTGATTGCATAGCACAATTACATACGGGGTAACTCCTCTCTCTGCCTATTTTGGCATGCAGGCCCCAGTGAGCTCCCCCACTGAGAGGACACAGCTACTCAGGCAGATTCAAGAGACTGTTAACCAGCAGCAGGAGTTAATGGGGGAGGAGGGGAAACAGGTCAATAGGTAGGTGTATTCACTCTCTCAGAGCTAAAAGATGTGGATTATATTTGGTAGCAACCTGCTACTTCCATTTCACTTACACTTGGTATCATTCTCACTTTGAGAACCAGCCTTTCCTGATCCCTCAGCTAAGAGGAAAGTTGCTCTGGGCTTCCTATTGCAGAGAAAGGATATCCAATATCACAGAAAATTCTAATAGTCTTAATTAAGACATTTCAAAAGATCACAACAACTGCATTTCCTCATATCTCATCTAAAATGTGCTTTAAAAATACTTCTATCTAGAAGGACAAATTTATGATTTGTAAAGCCTATACACATTTGAATGCTATTTTCAAAAATGATGGGGAGTGGATGTGGCTCAAGCAGTTGAGCGCCTGCCTCCTACATGGGAGGTCCTGGGTTCGGTTCCTGGTGCCTCCTAAAAACAAAAACAAACAACAAGCAATCAAATGGAAAAAAAAAAAACAACTCAGGGGAGCCATTGTTGCTCAGTGGTTGAGCGCCGACTTCCCACATACGAGATCCCTAGGTTCATTCCACGGCCCGGTACCTCAAAAAAACGATTCATTTGAAAAAAAAGAGAACTACCCTCTGTCATCCCTTTACCCCACTCTCTCCCTCCCCTTGGAGATAGGAAGATAAAGAATGATCATTTATTCAATGTTTTACACAATACTATTTAAGCCACATTTTGTACTGATTCTGTACATGCAATGTTTATTTGCTAAGAAAAACCACACTTCACTCCAATCATACATTCCCTTGGTTCTATTTCCTAGAGTGAGCAGGACAAAACAGAATAAAATATCACTGCATTTCCCATTTTCGTTTTTCTATATAAGGTTAGCAGTGAAGACAACCTGCTTTTAAAATTGCATTTGTGGCAACTGGCTGGAGTCTGAGACTATTGAACCCCATCTGGCCTTAAGGTAGTGACTGAAGCAGTGAGCTGTGGCCAAGTCCTTTTCCTGATTTATCTGTTATTTCATAGGGGAAAAAAAACAAAACACATAAAAAAGAATCATGACAAAGATATTGGTAACAGATTTTTCTTCTAAGGATAATGATGATTAGGGTGGGAATAGGGATGCAGAGGGTAAGATTTTAATCACAGACTTCTTTTTTTTCCTGAAGAATTTCTCAGCTGCAAAGTGAGCTGGGAGATGGGTTGATGATGCTATTGCTAAATCCAAGAGGAATAAGAGTACCCCTTACCCGCTCCTACACTTATGCCCACCTCTATCCAACACCCAACTATTTCTGGCCTAGGTTCCTTCTTTCACGTGGGAGGAATATTCTTTTATGCCAGGTGTGTAAATATAATTATGAAACACTGGCTGTTTCTCGAGTCCCACAGTGAAGCTACCTTCATGTTAAAATGAAAGAAAACTTGGTTGTTTTTGTTTCCGCTACAGGTTTACTAAAATTAATTGCTGAATTTACTATTCTCTAAATTGTTTAATGGCAGTGTTTTGGTTTTTTTTGGAGTTTTCATTAAAATAAGCCTTGTTTAGCCAGGATGCAGCCCCTAATTGAAGTAAATCCAAGTTTGCCTAAAGTAGTTAAAGATAAGTGAGTCCATAAGTTTGCCTTACCCTATTCTTCTCTGTCCACAAAGTATATATATAAATATTTGTGGAATGACCTATTAACTGCTTACTGCTGGGACCAAGTTTGGGTTTTGTTTCCTTTATAAAATAAGATCATTCGGGTTATGGTAAAATCTAATGCAACTGCTTTGATAATTAAAATCTACAGAGTTCTGATGAAGTGATATATTTACAACTTTAAAAATAAAGTAGAGGCTATAAAATTTCCAAAGGAGAAGAGATAAGGGTGCCCTATTAACATTTATCAAATTAATTGATAGTAATAGTGTATTTATGTCAGCCTTTAAAAAAAGAATTTCAGAACAGTTTTTGCAAAGTTTAAATCCAGGTCCTGAGCCACATTTTGTCTGGCAGACCAACTTCATTATAGAAAAGCTGCTGGAGAGAAGGCTGCATTTCAGAGGGAGTCGTTTAAATGGCTTGGACTTTGAATGAAGCATCCTATTAAATAAATTTACTGAGACTGCCAGTAAAGGAGCCCAGACCCTAGCCACATTAAAGGCCAGTTGAACTCCCAAAATCAGCCTGGCCTTTAATGAGGGTTTTTTTTGTTTTCTTTTTTAACCATAGCCATCTCCCCTCCTTGCAAGCTTATACGTCTCCAGCCTACAATATGAGAAAATTTTTTTCTTTCTTTTTTTCCTGATGTAATTCAGAGCAGGTAGCTTCTGTCTCAACTGTGAGAATACCATCTGAAGAAGCAGTACCTAGAAATGAAGTCAAACAAATGTTTTATTTCTCATGAGATTCCAATGGCCCCATCAGCTAGGATTTAAAGAAAGAGAGAGAGAGAGAGAGGTTACTCTTAGAGTCAAAGTTTTAGGCTAAATATTTGATAATTTTATGACAAATGTGTCCCAATACAACCTTGGATGAGATGCTTAGCCTTTCTAAGTCTCACTTTAATCATTTATAAAAATCAGTATAATCATAATTCCTTTTACTAGTCACAAGAGTCCTATAGTCATAAGGATTAAATGAATGCACAGCTATGTGATTATACCAAATACCACTGATTGTGCACGTTGGGTGAATTGTATGCTTTATTAATATGTATCAATAAAATTGATTTGTCAAAAGAAAAGCAGTGGTGCGTGTAGAGAGAACAAGAGAACATTGAGCACAGTAATGGCGCATGCACAAGAAATATTAGGAATTATAAGGAAAGCCGGGCAAGTAGTCGTAGTTCCATTTTACAGATGAGGAAACTGAGACTCAGAGTTTAAGTAATGATGTGCTCAAGTTAAAAAATAACCAGTGAGGCCAGAAGTCCAAATTAGTGATCCAGTGATACTGTACAGCCATGTCTAAATGATAGGGGCTAGAATTGGCTTCTTGTAATAGGCTTTTCTGAAAATTCCCAAAGGGCAGATTAGCTTAATCACAAATGGAAAAAGAAGGTCAGCACACTGGCACTAGCTGCTGCAGTGCCTGCCTGACTCTGTCGCTGTCTCCCCGCCTCACCTGGGTCTCAGGGTACTGACCCCGTAAAGCAGCACCCACTCCACTCTGCCTGATTCTCTCATACCTCAGTTACTGTGCTGTGGCCCTAGAGGGTGTCGGGACTTACTTCTGTTAGAGGCTATATCTTGGCCCTCCCTCTTCCTCCACTTGGTTTCCTCCCACTCCTCCACTTCTCCTCCCACTCCTCCACTTCTCTTCCCATTCCTTTTTTTTTTATTTATCCCCCCCTTGCTGCTTGTGCTGCTGTGTCCATTCGCTGCCTGTCTTCTCTGTGTCTGCTTATCTCCCCCTTGCTGTGAGGTCTTGCCGCATCAGCCCACCCCACGGCGCTGCGC
>JAQZBX010018738.1:0-34357 GCA_029593785.1 Cabassous unicinctus | reverse complement strand
TCAGTTTCCAGCCATTGTTTTGCTGTCCCTGTATGTCTTTTTTTAAATATATTTTTTATTTCTTTTTAAAAGATACTTAGATTACATGACATGCTACATAAAAAATAAGGGTTTCTCATATGCCCCACTCACCACACCTCCCACTTTTCCCCACAATAACAACTTCTTTCATTAGTGTGGTACATACATTGCAATAGATGAACACATTTTGGAGCATTGCCACTAAGCATGGACTATAGTTTACATTGTAGTTTACACTCTCTCCCACTCAATTCTATAGGATATGTCAAGATATATAAGGGCCTATATGTGTCATTGCAATGTCATTCAGGACAACTCCAAGTCCTAAAAATGTCCCCATATAACACCTCTTTTTCCCTCTCCCTGACTTCAGCACTTCCAGCGGCATCTGCCTCCACATCCACGGTATAATTTTTTCCATGCTAGAATCACTATAAGTCTATAGTAGAAAACCAGTAAGTCCACTCTAGTCCATATTTTATTCCCCAATCCTGAGGATTCTGAGATGGTGATGCCCACTCCACCTCTAATTGAAAGGGGACTTTGATCCCATATGGCTGATGGGTGGGACTCTCTTGCTTGTAGTTGTAGACTCTCTCAGTTCCTTGGTGTGGTGATTTTGCATCCTTACCTCCTTGTTAGATTTTCTGGGTGAGTCCAATGAACTGGAGAGTAAGTGTTGCATATCTGCTTAAGCTCAAGGCCCATCTGGCATATGGAAAGCCCAGAGATTCAAGTCTCTTTGATGTACACCTACCAACTTCTGCACCAACTATAGGTTCAAATAAAAGAGACAGAAGAAACATGTGTAGAGAAGTCCCATCTGAGTCCAAATCTGTCACATTTGGGAGCACAAATTGCAAAGTAGGGTCCACTGGCAAGGCACCAAACTCTGGAGCTATCTGCCATGACCATAGGACCTGGGTATCTCCAGAGCCTTCAGGAGCCCCACTATTTGAAGTAGTATTTACTTTAGCAGTCTATGAGATCCTGCTGAGATGTGCATGAGCGTTCCCTCTCTGATGACCTCCCGATTCATTTTGAAGTCTCTTAGACTTATAAACTCATTGTCTTTACCTTTTATCAATTTTATTCAAGGCCTTTTTTCAGTTGTATCACCAGCCAGTGCTTGCTAGTAATCCCTTGGTGCTATAGCGGCTCATCCCCGAGACTCATGTCCCATGCTGAGGGTTTGGTAATTCATTTATATGGTGAGACTGGCTTAGAGAAAGACCATATCTGAGCAACATGGAGGCTTTCAGGAGGTAACTCTTAGGGACCCTACATCACTAAGCTAAGTTGCAACTTCAAGAGCAAAGGCTCATAAGCATAGTCATCAATATCAAAGGCCCATCAATGGACCATCCTTCATCGCTGGTCATTGACCTTTTACTTGGGGGGATTGTTGCTGTTCCATTAGAGAATGTGGAAGAGCTTCCCAGGATGGGAATTTAATGTTTTTTCAGTTGTTGTATGAAGCTCTACCCTCTGTGGCAATGCCCCATAAACATTTGAACACATTTATATACCTTATATGTATGCCCAGATAAACTTCCTCCCGTGTATCCTATTAATTTTGTTTTTGTTTTGTATTAGAGAAAATCTATGTTTACAAGAAATCATGTAGAAAATGCAGAATTCCCATATTAATATTATTTTAAATAATATAAAACTTTATATTTGGCATTAATGTGGTACTTTCATTAAAATTCATCAGAAAATATATCGTCATTTCTAACATGTGACGACTACACCGTTGTTTAAGCATGCCAAAGTTTACTTTACTAATCCTCTAGGTTTTGGAATTTAGATATTTTCCAAAATTTTCTGTTAACAAATAATGTGCAATAAAAATATATCCTGAAAATGAGTTATTGAATTATTGGTGGTACATCTCCAGGGTCAATGTAGTTATTTTTATGTATTTCAAATATTTTTATATGATATATTTTGTTTGTATTATTTGAAATTTTTATTGGTGACATTTTAGGTTTATAGAAAAGTCAAGCAAAAATTGCAGAGTTCTCTTATAACATCCCAAACATACAATTTTTCTTCTTATTAACATTTTATATTAGTGTTCTACCTTTGCTAAAATTGATGAAACAAAATTATTACAATGATAGTAACTACAACCCATAATTTGTTAGGGTTCACTCTTTGTGTTGTACAGTTTTTTGTTTTTTAAGTTTTATTCTGGAGGCATGTATGCATCCTAAACTTTTCCATTTCTAATGCTTTCAAGTTTATAATTTATTGTTGCTAATTACACCCACTATGTTGTGCTACTATCACCACCATCCATTGCAAAAGCTTTTCCATTATTTCAAACAGAACCTCCTCATCACCACCTCCACCTGAGCCCCTGGTAACCTGTATTCTAGTTTCTCTATGAATTTGCATGCACTAATTATTTCATATGGGCTCCTACACTATTTGTCCTTTTGTTCCTGGTGTTGACTGAGAAATAACAAACTGAGCCATAAAGCAACAAAAGCATGTTTTGGGGATTCTAGAATTGCAGTTTGGGGTAGGGGGTACATATTCAGGTAGCAACATAACTTGTGTCCCAAGTTGGGGCTGTCAGGCAAGGGTTTTTAAAGGGAAAAAGAAGAAGAAAAAACAGAAGTTGGTTAAAATGAGAGTCTTAGAAAGAGATATTTTGTTTTCAGAGAGGAAGTGGTTTTGTTAGCTGCTTAGTTTTCTCTTATACCATCAGGATGTAGATTTTGTGTGTGGCATAAGGCCTTTCTGTATGCAGTCCTCTGACTCCATTTTAAGTCCCAGCATAAGTTATTATAGTATACTTTCAAATTTCCCTCATTGATCAAGATATTTCTCTGAAAGCAATTTTGGTAACTTAGTTTCTGGTTATCCTGCCATGTCAGGGAGGCTCATCCCTGAGAGTCATGGTTTTTATATGGGCTAAAGTTATAGATTTATAGAGAATTGTGCCTTAGAGGAGGCCACATCAGAGTAACAAGAGAGCTGGAAGGCAGGAAGGTTCTTAGGCATGAAGTGTGTTGGTTTGGAACTGTGCGTACCTCAGAAAAACAAGTTATTAAAGTTAATCCATTCCTGTAAGTGTGAACCCATTGTAAATAGAAACTGTTGTTGAGGTTACTTCAGTTAAGTAACAACCCACCTTAATTAGGATGTGTCTTAATCTTATTACTGGAGCCCTTTATAAGCAGAATTAAATTCAGAGAAAGAAAAACCACAGGCAGAGCAGCCAGAAGCAGAACATCATTGGAACCTGGGAGATAGAGCCAGAAGTGAGTATCAACAGTAACTGGGAGAGATTGGAGAGACCAAGATTGCTACCACATGCCTTACCATGCAAGTAAACTAAGGAAAAAGGATTACTGGCAGCCAGCCCTAGAGTGCCACAGTCTCTGGGGAGAAAGCATCACCTTGATGACACTTCGATTTGTACTCTTTAACCCTGAAAATTTTAAGGTAATAAATTCACACTGTTTATGTCAACTCATCTCATGGTATTTTCTTGAGTATCCTAAGAAACTAAAACAGTAAGTTTTGTGGTGTTATAGATAGTTTATGGGAAAAGCAAAGGGGATGAAGAATGGTGGTGTGGGATGTTGTTGGAGGTATGGGAGGTGGGGAACATGGGAATCCCTGTAATTTCTGAGTAATATTTAGGTAATCCAAGCACCTTTAATATATATATATAAAACAAATAGCATTTATGTAAACAAATACACATATATGCATATGTATTTATATATCATTTTACAAATATTGGTATGTATTGTGAAAAATTTGATTTTCATCCACAATAAAAAAATTAAAAATTAAAAATAAAATAAAATAAAACATTAAAATATCAGCAATATTTCAAAGAAAAGCTATAATCATTTTTCATTAATTCACTCATTCCTAGGTAATTAATCTTGCTCTGCTCATCTTGTGTCAGCAATTTTAGGAAGACTTCCATTTCGCATTTGATTTCTGGAAATCCTCAGTTAGTCCTATGCTATAGTCTCAAATTTATTTTAGCAATGTCATTAGAAGCTGGTGTCCCGGATTATTTGGCATAGTCCTTCCACTGGCCTTGGAGACAGTACGTTTACTTGAAGATGAAGTATTCTGACTTGTAGCTGATTGCAAGTATTTGCAGAAAAAACATTAGAATAAAAAATGCAAACATACATAAAACTACCTGTGAATTACAAAAACTTAAAACACAAAAGAAAAAAAATGGCTGTTTTATAAAAGTGAAAATATGAGAATTAATTATGAAATAAAGTGAGATGAAATTTGGTTATTTGTGTGACATGTAACATATTTTTAAGAATAACTACAATTATGTCTGACATCATTATACCATTGCCTAATATGAGGCAGATTACAATTAGGGAATATTATGGAAAGTGAGGACATTGGCAATTTTTTAGGAAATTTTGGTAATTTCTGGAGTATATTTGTACACATATACAGCACTTTATATAAATATAACTAACAAAAGATTAGAAAATCCCTTTTAATACGACAAAAATTTCTATGCAATTTATTGAATATAAAACAAAACTATTGCTGGCACTTTTCTTTTTACAAGGTGAAAGATTGATAAAAGTCACCAGTTGATACAGACCTTTGTTATGTAGTTGATAGCTATTCCATGAGAAGGGCATGATACAGCATTCCCAAGAGGAGTTTCAATTGGTAGATAAATATGTGAAAAATCTTCAAATTCACTAGGAATGAAAACTTGCAAACATAAAACAATAGACATCAATTTGGTCATTAAATAATTTAAAATTTTAACAGTGTCATTCTCCATGCAGCTATGGATGTAATGAAAAAGGCATTCCTCCAAACACTTAGTGTATTTTAAAGTAGTACAATGTTATAGGAAGTTGATTTGCACCTGTTATCAAGAGATTAAAATGTTTATATGGATTAAAATAGGGATTTTCATAGAAGTTAAATATCTCAAAATATTAGGATATAGATAAATGTTTGAGAAAACTTAATTATTCACATATTCATAGTCACTAAAATAGTAACAATCACTTCAAATAATACGATACATCTATATATAAATTTATTGTACATTGTCAAAATAGCATTGCAGTGTGAAAAAAATTTTTTTTTCTAAGAAATTTTATTGATTTAATATCTTAGTTTGTCTTGCCCTGAAGTACAATCTAGAAAGGACCTTTACATAGTTAATTTACCTATGGAAGTTATTCCTGGGAACATGGGTGGGAACTCAGAAGAGTGAAACAATGCAATAAGACAGGAGGGCATAACAATCCAAGGATGAGTTGTTGATCTGATTAGTGTTGTGGGGAGCTGTAGTAAGCCAAAAAACTAAATAAATAAAAAGTATATTGTTCTCCATGAAATGCATCAAAATTTAGAAGGAAATTAGAAGTGAATTTAAGTTGAGAATAGATAAAATCAAGGTTAGAAGAGTAAATTTAAAGTAGGAAGTTTAAATTTAAAAGAATCATATTTAAATTTAGAACAAGTTGGAAGTATACTTAATTTATTAGTGATTTTGTTGAAATTTTTGACTAAATTTATGTAAAGCTTAAAATATGTAAATTCTTTTTTTTTAGGATATTGCTGTTTCTGTAAATGTGACCATGATATACTCTTATTTCTTCATTCTCAACTTGCACTGTGTGATGACGATTATGCCATTTGCATACAATAACACTACTCTTATAACATTACTATGTAATAGGTGATTGGTAACATTTGCTAAAAATATATTATGCTCATAATTTCTCCCAAAGACTCTTCTGAATGTAATATTTCTAAGGCCACATTAGAGGATCCAATGCTATTATAAAACTCTTAGCTCCCTGAGGGTATAAAATTATTCAAAAATATAAAACAATGAAAGAGAAAACAATATAAATTTAGAATATTCATTTTAATTTTAACTGTTGCAAGAATAAAATGGGATAGAGCACTCTTAACTAAAATGAAATATGTTAATTTTGGAACTGTCATAAATTGTCACAGGTATGAGAAAGATTGGATTTGGTGAACATGAATGGGAAGTGAAAAATATTCCCCAGACCTGGGGCCTCTTGATATAAACATAACCCTTAGAAGATTACCACTGGATTGGAAATTTCCAACTCACTCCTAAAACTTCAGATGCGTTTAGTATTTTAAAAGGAGGAATCCTATCAAGCAGAAACAATGGACTCAAAGATACATAATTTTTAAATAGATGAGTATATATGACAATTTATATATGCTACAGTAGTTAATGGAGCCATGGATGTTTTAGACATTTATATCTTTGGTCCATTATTTTGCCAAACATTTTGACAAGGGCTGCCTTCATGTCCTTGTTTCTCAGACTGTAAATAACAGGATTCAGGTGGGAGGTAATAGAGAGTATAACACAGACATAAAGATGTTCAGTGACGATGGGGATTTTGAGGTGGAACCTAAGTATGCACTGAATCCAGATGAGAGGAATAAGGTCACCACAGTGATATGAAGCATGATGGTGGAGAAAGATTTAAACCTGCCTTGAGCAGATAGAATCCTTAGAACAGTGGAGAAAATGTGAACATAGGATACAATCATTAAAATGAAACATACAAAGTAAAAGCAACAACTAGCAATAAGAAATGCATATTCTAAATTATTTTCTCCATAACAGGTAAGTGAAGCAATGATGGAATATCACAGAAGGGATGCACTATGTTGGACCCACAGAAACTGACAGAGAATGTACTGGTACATGAATGAAGCTGTTGACACATCTACTGAACCACGATGCCATCACCATCTGCACACAGAGCATCTATTCATAATGGCCTCGTAGTGCAGAGGATGGCAGATGGCCACATGGCAATCATAGGACATCACTATAAGCAGAGAAAACTCTGTGACAGCACAAAATACAACAGGAAAAATCTGTGAGGCACATCCTAGTAAGGAGATGGAATGACTGTTGGTCAGAGAGTTCATAATGGATTTGGGAACAATGACAGAGATATAGCAGATATCAAGCAAGGACAAATTCTTCAGGAAGAAATACATGGGAACTTGGAGATGCTGGTTAACTGTAGTGAGGGTGATAATGAGAAGATTCCCCATCAGTGCTGCCAGGTAAATGAGGAAGAAGAGTGTGGTGTAGAATTTCTGTAGCAAACACTCATCAGGGAATCCCATGAGCAAGAATTCTGGTATGAGGGTCATGTTGGTAAATTTCTCAGGCATGCTGATTCTTGTCTGTGAGAAATGTAAGTAAAGTGATAATTACTTCATTCAGTTACACCCTTAGAATCTTCCTCTTTCTGTTCATTCTACCAAGGATTCTTTGCTATTTGGAGGGACATATTCAAAAACATCACAGTAGTCTCCATACCTCAGAACAAATCCTATGTTGCAACCTATAAATTCTTTATTACTGCAAAGTAAATTTTATTAAGCCATTAGGAATAGGGTAGGATAATTTTGCAATTTATGCATAAAATGAAAAGAAAAAGATTACCTCACCAGTACATAAATGAGGGATTCTTCTGTCTTTGATGGAATAGGTAAAATGCAGTAGGAACAATTATTAGAATAGAGGAGTTATTGTCAATGATATTTTGAATAGGCTTTAGTTTCTGGTAAACTATTTTTTGATACATTTGGGGAAGCAATATTAGGAATTTGAGCTATCATTCCTTTTTCTATTTATTGCATGAGAAGTAATAGCTGAGAAGGGGTTTGACGTGGATTCATTCTGCAAGCTTTTTCTGAGAGAATGATAGTGTCTATGACAATTAAATATAGCTTCTACATATTCAAGACCATGAATGGATCACTGACATATTAAAATAAGCTTCAAGTAATCAGATAATATATTACCTGACTTTGAATACTCAAGAGAATGCTAGATGCATCACATATTTCATGTATTCTGATTTAATTGTTCAGAAATATCTTGATTTGAAAAAATTTCCTTCAGTAGAGCCTGTGACTACCATGGATCTAAAAAACAAAATTAAAATAAAATAAGTATCATTTTATTTTTCTTAAAGAAAATGGAAATAAGATGTAAAATAAATTTAACTACATAAACATTTTCAAGAGACCTAGTCTGTACAGGGTAGTAACAAAGAGAAGCTTAAAGTAGATGCCTGTAAGTTTGGGGTAATAGGCTTACCTAAGAACAACACAATCTCTCTAATTTCAGAGGTGCATTCAGTAAATTGCTGTAGAACTTAAAGACAATGAGGCTGATAAAGATCTTTTTGAATACATGACTAAACCTTGGAGAGAGGGGTCATTTGAACAACAGGGTGTATATTGTTTCTATTGCTCTAGCTGCCTCTTGCAATCTTGCAACCTTGCTAAGTTACATTCTTCTCTCCACTGAAAAGCAGAGGTTGAAAGGGTAAATTATAGGTCTTGAATTTTGTGTGATGTTACTCTTTGTCTAATTAAATGAGAGTTAATTGTATTGGCCAAGAGTGCTGAAGGGAAGTTCATTCTTGAAATTGATGTCATCCTGGACATTCAGGATTTAAAGTGCTAATAATTAGGTCCCTAGATAATCTTACTACCCATTGGGGTTCCTGCTATAAGACCTATCTCATCAACAATAATTTTTTTGAGTCTCTTCCCTCAATAGACTGTTGTTAAACTTTACATTTATCAAGAAATGAAACAAATTAAATTCATGAGCTTATATCTGGAAAAACTCATCAGTTGTGTTATGGATTTAATATTTATTAACATGTTTATTTGTTTTTTGACCAAACAAAAATGATTCTTTTCACTTTAAAAAATATTCAACCTAGTAGAAAATGTAGAAACTTAAATTTCCTCTTTGGCTCCCCCAAGCAAATTATCCTTTCCAGAGAAAAATTATTATAAAATTTCCCCTATTTCCTTTATATGTCATTTCCATATGAATTTGTGACATGAGTGCAAAAATATATTTTGACATAATTGAGATCTTACCATTCTATAATATACCTTCTTATTTTTTGCTTAATGTATTTCCAAAACCCTTTTCAGTAAACTTACAAATATGCTTAATACTTGCTTTTTAATGCCTGCATATTAAACATTTTGCTCAATATAATACTGAATTATATCAGCAGACTCTTGTCAAATTGACAAGCTGATGCTAAAACATAGAAAAAAGCAAAGTTAACTAGATATCTGAAAGAATAGTAATAATGAATATAAATTAGGAACACTTGCAAGGGTGATAGTATCCTAATATTTTTTTTTTTTTGTAAATAGATAAATGTAAAGGAATGGAATTGAAAAACAGACTGATATTTATATGTTCAATTGACTTTCAACCAAGGCATCAAAACAATTCAAAGTAATAAAGGAGAACAAACCCTTCCTATATGCAACATGATGGACCTCAAAACTGTCAAGTCTGTGAGAAAAAAGCCAGATTCAAAAATGTGTGGTTGTTTTTATATGAAGTTCTAAAAAAGCAAAACTAATCTATAGTTGAAGAAATCAGAACGGTGAGTACTGTGGGGTTACATGGGTAATGAATGGGTGGAGGGATGAGGAATCTGTGTGAAAATGCTTTTATCTATATCACAGTATATGATACTTTGGCATATATTTTCTCAAGTTTTTTTCTAACTATGCACTTAAAATCTGTACATTTTCAAATAATTAAAATATAATTCAATTTGAAAACATCCAAATCTGTGTGCTCTTCCTTTGCATATCTGTGAGCCAATGGTTTCCTTGAATAAAATAAAAACATTGAATAGAATAAAAGATTGAATAAAATAAAAACATTAAAGGAAAAGTGTTCTTCTGAATGTACTTTATATGGAATGATAATCCAAGTCTCTTTTCTATTTCATAATGCACTCATTTGTGTATAAGTGAAGGGAATTTCCTAATGAACCTAACTGGCCTATGAAATATGTTCACAATTCTCATTGGGTTTAGCTAATATATAACAAAATGAATCAAACCTGCAACCCCAGGAAAATGAATCTCTGTATACCCTTAGTATTGTGAGTTATCAAATCTGTAATGTGTGCCCTATCACTGGAGTGCAAATTGTGGACAGTGTTTAGACTCAGAAATATTTAGTGGTTGGGACAATATTGACTATTTAACATGCTTCTGGTTAGGTATGGAAAGGGAATTTCTGTTATCACTCAATATTGGTTGCAATAAGGAAAACAATACAATCTTAGTGACATTACAGTAATGATCATTTATTGCCCGATGATGGATTTCAATGTCAGTTAGAACATCCCTGCTTCAGGCTGTGGGTTAGGCTTGGATTTGCTACTTTTACTCATTTGAGACCCAAGTTAGAAAGGCAGTAACTACCTGTAGTATGTATTTCATAAAGGTTTAAGAAGCTACCTAAGAGGGAAGTGACTGTTAAAATAGTTCACAACCAATTGTCTAAAGCAAGGTACATGGACAAACTGATATCTATGGGATAAGGAAGTGTGGAGTAGGGGAAAGAAGGACAATATTTGTTGATTCATAAACTATGCAATAGACAAGTTTCCAGTTTATTTTATACCTAAGTAGTGGGGCTAATCCTGATGCCTTGAAAATAATTAGTTAAGATGGCTTCTCCTGTAGAATATGTAGTTAGTCTCCAAGCATTTAAGAATAATATTTTGCTGAGATTCCTTAATTTGAATCAAGCCTTAATTTTTTTTTTCACATAAAGGATAAATTGTATTTAGAATGCTTTAAATGTTAAATGGAGACCTCATTACAGATATTATGCCACTTTTTGCATAAATTAATGAAAGCTATGTTTAAAGAATTTGCAAACCCATATTCTAAGACATTAGATAATAAAGCATATATAAGAATGACCATATCTCTTAGAATTATATTTGTTCATGAAATAATGGAAGTGATCGATTGGTTTGAAAGTGTAGTTTGATTTGCCATTATAAAAGGAATAGTGAAGGAGTAAATAAAATGAAAAGTAAGACAGTAATTAAACTAGATGAACAGACAGTATTTTTTAAGGGAAGTCTTGCAAGCATGAGATGACATGAAGTACAAATTGAGATTTCAATTACCATTATAGACACAAATAATAGTTAAAAGGGGTGATATACAATTCTCACAATTCATAAATAATATATTAATAAGTGGAAGATGATTAGTTGATTATGAGAACAGCTATCTAAATTGACTTAACAGGTGAAGAAAATCAACAGTCTTATCTTCTCTGTGGGTAGCAAGGCCCTGAAGAGAATTGAGAAGGGCTCAAGTGAGAATCAGAGCAGTTGGGACCCTCTCGGTAAAGACTGTGATTGGTGGCCTGGCTGTTTACAGAGAATCTAGGCAATTTTGAATAATATAAAATACTCAGTGAACTACTGAATGAGTTTCAAGATGATATGGCAATTATAGTTGGGAAAAGTATTTCCTGAATGCTAGGAAAACAAACCAAAATGAATTGATTAAAATCTCTTATGAAAAGTACATAAAAGATAAAGCAAAAAGGGTAAGAAAGGCAAGAGAGGCCTGGTATAGATGTTTGAAAAATGAGAAAAACATTCCTGGAAGTGAATATCTCGATTGGGAAGGGATATTGGGAAAATTATTTGAAGACTGCATGCTCTCCAAGAACCACAGCTCATAGATTTTATAACTCCCAGAAGGGAAATTACACACAGAACCTCTAAATTGGGAAAAAACAAATGCCTGTGCCAAAATAAGAATGTTAAGAAATACAACACTCAGTATTAGCCTGCCATAAAGCAGAGAAGATGAGGATCAAACAGTAAAAGTGTAATGGGCCTTTCTGAAAGAAGTGGAATAGTAGGAATTCAAGTTCCAAAGTCAGGAACTCTAGAAACACATCATCACGGAGAAGTTAACATTCAGAATTTCCAATTTACTTTCCTTCTCTTGGATAAGATCTTTTGTAATTTTATTATTTTACTGTGCTCAAAGGATCCAAATTTCACTTTGCCCAAAATTAGTCATGTTGTTGTTTAGGAGTACAATGCTGTGTTAATGTGCTTGGTAATTTTGTGGCTATTGTAATGCTTCTTAGTTGACTAATTTGTGAATTCCAGAAAGAATGGCTCCTATTATACTTGAGAAGTTTTCCAGGTAGTAGAAGGTAAGGGAACCCAGCAACTCTAAAGCATGAATGGAATCTCTACCATTAAGCAGATTTAAAAAAATAGATTTCTTTGGCTTTTAACTTAAAGTGCATTTTATTTTTCTTCTAAATTTCCCACCCCTCCCCCACCAAGAAATTGATAACTGGAATTGATAATTGATTGTGTCTCTACCATGAAATTTTTGAAATTTTTTGAAGACCTGTTATCTCATTGTACAAATTAAGAAGAGTTAATATGGATTATGTGGCTGGATAAAAACGTGTTGAATAATACTTACTGATTTTCAAAGGTGGTGGTCTGATGCATTCAAGCTAATGTAAATGAGATATTATCTCTACTTTTGAGCCTTCTCTGGTTAAAATTTAACAGGCCAACTAGTTGCCCCAGAGTGACACGCAGAACAACATTCAGCATAAGGAGGAGCAGCGACAAGAGGATGGGGATAAGGGGCCTTTGAATCTGTGTCTCTGTTTCCAGGGAGAGAAATTACCTCTCAATGATTTTAGAAAGCTGCTTTTTTAACTTAAAATTATTTATTTTAAAATTCATATACAGTATTAGTCAGTTCTTTTTGGTGTACAGTTTTATGCATTTCACACATTTCATTTGTGTGTGTGTGTGCTTTCACATTTTCTATTCATTTCCAAACATTTACAGGTAACCTTTTGACTAGTTCTTCACAGATTAAACCTCAGCTTTCCATTGTCTAACCTAATTCTAGTTCCTGGTGGCTTGTATTTTAGTGATTAACTCCATGGGCTTGCTCAATTTATCCAGTTCATAATAGTGAAATCATACAATATTTACCTTTTGTGTCTGTCTTCCTTCACTAAACATCATCTCCCCCATGTTCATGCAAATTGTCATGTGCTTCATGACTTCATTTCTTCTTACAGCTGAAGAATATTCCATTGTGTGTGTATACAACAATTTGTTTAACCATTTGTCAGTTAATGAACAACTAGATTTTTTCCATCTTTTGACATTTATGAATAATGGTACTATGAACATCAATGTGCATATGTCTGTTTGTTTCCATGTTCTGAGGTCCTTTGGGTAAATACCTAATAATGTATCCCAGTTCACATGGCAGATCTATCTCTAACTTCCTTAGGAATCTTGAAACAGATGCCCACAGTGGCTGTACCATTCTACATTCCCAACAGTGAATAAGCAGTCTTATCATTCCACATCTTCTCCAAAACTTGTAGTTTCCTGTTTTGTTTTTTTTTAATAGTGGCCATTCTATTAGGTGTGAAATGATATCTCATTGTAGCTTTGATTTGTGTTTCCCTAATAGGTACTGATGTTGAACATGTTTTCATGTGCTTTTTCACTATTTGCATTTCTTCTTAAGAGAGAGGTCTATTCAAGTCTTTTGACCATTTTTATTTGGTTGTTTGTCTTTTTATTTTTTAGTTGTAGGATCTCTTTATATATCATGGGTAATAAACCAGAGTCAGGTGTCTGATTACCAAATATTTTCTCCCATTGTTAGCTGCCTTCACAAAGTCCTTTCAAAAGCATTTCAGTTTGAGCAGGTACCATTTATATATTTTTTTCTTTTGTTGCTTATGCTTTTGGTAAAATGTTTAAGAGATCCCCTCCTACCAAAAGATCTTGAAGATGTTTCCCTACATTATCTTCCAGGAGATTTATGGTCCTGATTTTTATGTTTAAGTATTTAATTCATTGATTCTTGTATAAGGAGTGAATTAGGGGTCCTTCTTCATTCTTTTGTTATAGATAGCCAGTTCTTCCAGCACCATTTGTTGAAGAGACTTTTCTTTCCCAGAAAAGTGGATTTGGTAGGCTTATCAAAAATCAGTTGACCATAGAAGTGAGGGTCTATTTCTGAACCTCAATTTTAGGACTTTGATCAATTTATCTATCTTTATGCCAATACTCTTCCATTTTGACCAATGTAGATTTATAATACATTTCAAATTCAGGAAGCTTGGGTACTCCAACTTTGCCTGCTTTTTAAAGGATGTTTTTCACTATTTGGGGCCCATTTCCCTTCAAAATAAATCTGGTAATTGACTTTTTATTTCTGTAAAGTAGACTTTTGGAATTTTGATTGGGATCGTGTTCAATCTATAAATCAGTTTGGGTAGAATTCACATCTTCATGATATTTATTCTTCTAATCCATGAACATTGAATGTCCTTCCATTTGTTTAGGTCTTCTTCAATTTACTGTAGTGCTATGTAGTTTTCTAAATACAGTTCCTTTATGACCATTACACACCCCATTTGGTGTGGGATATTGTTGGAGGTGTGGGTGGTGGGGAACATGGGAATCCCTGTAATTTCTGAGTAATATTTAGGTAATCTAAGCACCTTTATAAAATATATATGTATATATATATATATATATAACAAATAACATTTATGTAAACAAATGCACATATATGCATATGTATTTATATATCATTTTACAAATATTGGTATGTATTGTGAAAAATTTGATTTTTACCCACAATAAAAAAAATTAAAAAAAATAATAAATGAATACAGTTCCTTTACATTCATGGTTAAATTAATTCCTTGATATTTGAATCTTTCTGTTGTTATTATAAATGGAATTTTCTCTTGATTTCTGCCTCAGATTGTTACTGGTGCCTAGAATCACAACTGATTTATGCACATTGATCTTGTATGCTGCCACATTTCTGAAGTAATTTATTAGCTTTGGTAGGTTTGTGGTAGATATTTCAGAATTTTCTGAGGATAAGATCGTGTTATCAGTGAATCATGAGTGATTAGTAACTCTTTTCTAATTTGGATGTCTTTTATTTCTTTATCTTGCCTAATTGCCCTAGATAGAACTTCTAATACAATGTTGAATAACAGTGGTGACAGAGAAACACTTTTCTTTTTTTCAATCACAGAGGCAAAGCATGAAACCTTTCCCCATTGTCTACTATACTGGCTGTATGGTTTTCATATATGCTTTTGTTTTTTAAAATATATTTATTATTTTTTAAAGATACTTAGTATACATAACTGTTACACTAAAAATATAGGGAATTCCCATATGCGCCACTCCCTACACCACCCACATTTTCCCACATTAACAATATCTTTCATTATTGTGGTACATCCTTTATAATCGATGAATACATTTTGGATCTTAGCCACTAAGCATGCATTATAGTTTATATTATAGTTTACACTTTCTCCTGCACAATTTTGTAGTTTATGGCAAGATATATAATGGCCTGTACCTGTCATTGCAATGTCATTAGGACAATTCCCAAGTGCCAAAAATGCCTCCATATTACACCTGTTTTTCCCTCTCCCTGCCCTCAGAACCTCCAGAGGCCACTGCCTCCACATCAATGATAAAATTTCTTCCATTGCTAGAATGAGAATAAGTCTATAGTAGAATACCAGTAATTTTACTTTAATCTAAAGTTCATTCCCCAATGCTGAGGATTCTGGGGTGGTGGTGTCCACTTCATTTCTAATTGAGAGGGGGCTTTGATCCCATAGGGCAGATGGATGGGACTCTCTTGCTTGCAGTTGTAGACTGTCTTGGTTCCTGGGGACGGTCATTGTCCATCACTGTCTCCTTGTTAGTCATCCTGGGTGAATCCAATGAACTGGAGTGTAGGTGTTGCAACTCCATTAAGGTTCAGGGCCCAGCTGGTTCATGGACAACCCAAAGATTTAAGTCTCTTGGATGTACACCTATCAACTCTAGTAATAATTATAGGTTAAAATAGAAGGGTCAGAAGAGCCATGTGTAGGGAAACCACAACTGAGTCCAACTCTGTCACATTGGGGAACATAAATTCCAAAGTAGGGCCACTGGAAAGGCACCAAACTCCTGAGCTATGTGCACTGATTATAGTGTCTGGAGGTCTCCAGAGCCCTCAGGAGCCCTGCTCTTTGAGGTAGTATTAACTTTGGCAGTCAAAGAGATTCTGCTGACATGTGCATAAGCATAATCTCTGGATTAACCCCTCGACTCACTTTGAAGTCTCTTAGCCATATAAATTCATTTGTCTTTAACTTTTCCCCCTTTAGGTCAAGGTCTTTCTCCTGTGGCATTGCTAGCTGGTGCTTGGTAGCAATCCCTTGGTGCCAGGGAGGCTTATCAGCAGGAGTCATGTCCCATGCTGGGGAGAATGTAATGCACTTGCATGCTGAGTTTGGCTTAGAGAGAGGCCACATTTGAGTAACAAACAGGCTCTTAGGTGGTAACTCTTAAGCACCCTATAATACAAGACTAAGTTTCAATTTCAAAAGTGAAGTTTCATAAGTACAGTCATCAATCTCAAGGGCCAGTCAATGGACCATCCTTCTTCACTAATCATTGCCCCTGTACTCAGGGTATTCTTGCTGTTCCATTAGATAATGTGGCAGTGCGCCCCAGGATGGGAATTTGACATTCTTTCAGTTATTGTGTGTATCTACACCCACCATGGCAATGCCCTATGAACACTTGAACAAATTTATATGCCTTATATGTATGCCCCAAGTGAAACTCCATCCATGTATCCTCCATCACTGACACCTCACACCAATGATCTGTAGTTGTAACCCTTCTGTGATCCAAACCATCTTCAAAAATGAAACCAACAAAATAACCAGATACAATTAATAAGAAATTGAAATAATAATGATAGTTTTAAAAATAAGAAATAAAAAAACTTTTTAAAAATTTAAAAACTGTAATAAAAATAGTGAAATATTTTTAAATTTTTGACATTATGTCTTCCATCACTGTAAAATCTGTTGTCTTATATGTACAGTGGCATTTTCTTCCATTTATTCCCCCAGTGTCTTGGTTTTTTTCATTTTGTCTTCAAAGAAGTTTTAGCTTACAGAAAAGTCATGTACAGAATATAGGGATTCCATTATACCCAACATCCTCCCATTTTCCCCCTTTCCCCTATTAATAACACTTTATATGTGGATGGTTCAAGTGTTACAAATAATGTAAAATATTGGAATTTAGCCACTAATCATGGTCAATAGTTTATATTATGATTTACATTTTGGACCATACACTATTATAAATTTTGATGAAATTTAACATGGCCTGTAGCCATCATTGCAAGATCATTGCCCCCAAAATGCCCCATGTTCCATCTGTTCTATTCCTCCCTCCCTCTCCCCTCAGGGCCCATGACAACCAACAGGCTTTACATCTTGAAGAAAAAGATTCATATTACATGAAACAATATTGAAAGCTTGACACACTGCTCTGTCCTCCCCTATTAGGGACTGCCTATGCTCTCGAGAGAGTCTTGCCCCTCTATTTAAGAACATAGCAGGACTCCCCACAATGGGAGTCTACCACCTTCCCACTCATTATGTGGGTGTCCACCCACTGATACAATTCCCAATGACAAGATAAACACTCAAACACTCCATAGTAGTCTGCCCAGATGCGACCTATCCCAAATGCCCCTCACATCCAACACCCTAAACCATTAACCCTCCCCTGATATTTTGCCAAAAGAACATTCCCTGTGTTGTAGTTCCAGCCACATACCCACAAATATGCAGTTTTCATCTGCTCCCTTCCCCAACCCTCCCCCCAGTTCCAAGGACAGTCCAACCCATCATCCCCACCCTAACCCCCTGACAAACCAGCACCACTCAAACCAATAAAATCAAAACACCATTGTCAGCTCCTCCACTGCACAACTACACACTTCCACCTTATCATAGATTTTGCCCATATGGGCGTTGGCTCACAACCTTCTCCTGCTTTCTATCTCCTGTAAACCTATCTCCCAGACTCTAATTCTGTGAGTTTGCTCAATTTGCTTAATTCTTATCAGTGATGTCATGTAATATTTGGCTGTCAGTACCTGGCATGCTTCACTCAACATATGGTCTTCAAGATTCATCCATATTACCCCATGTGTTAATACTGCATTCTACCTTTGAACTAATATTCCATTTTATGTATATCCCACAAGTTGTTTATCCATTCATCTGTTGATGGGCACTTGGTTGTTTCCAACTTTTGGCAATAATGAGTCACGCTACTATGAATATTGGTGTGGATATATCTGCTCATGTCCTTGTTTTCAATTCTTCTGGGTATATACCCAACAATGGGATTGCTGGATCATTTGGCAGTTCTATAGTTAGCTTCGTGAGGACTGTCAAAATGTCCTCCACAATGGTTGCACCATTCTGCATTCCCAAGAGAAGTGGATGAGGGTTCTCATTCCTCTACATCCTCTTCAAAACTTGTAGTCCTCTGTTGTTTTTTTTTAATAGCCACCAGTCTAATGGGTGTAAGATGGTATCTCATTTTAATTCTGATTTGCATTTCCCTAATAGCTAGCAATGTTGAGCATTTCTTCATGTGCTTTTTAGCCATTTGTATTTCTTTTTTGGAGATGTGTCTATTAAAATCACTTGCCCATTTTTTAAATGGGTTGTTTGTTTTTTTATATTCGAAGTGTAGGATTTCTTTTTATATGCTGGATATTTGACCCCTATTGGATATATGGCTGGCATATATTTTCTCCCATTGAGTAGGCTGCCTTTTCACTTTCTTGACAAACTCCTTTAAGGTGCAATTTTTTTTTTTAATTTTGAGGAGGTCCCATTTATCTATTTTTTCTTTCATTGCTCATGCTTTGGATGTAAAGTTCATGAAAACATTTCATAATTCAAGATCCTATAGATACTTTCCTACATTATATTACATGATTTTTATGGTCTTAGCTCCTACATTTAGACCTTTGATCCATCTTGAGTTAAGGTGTGAAATGGTGTTCCTCTCTCATTTTTTGGATATGGATATTCAGTTCTCCAAGCACCATTTGCTGAAAAGGCCATTCTCTCCCACTTGAATGGACTTGGTGGTCTTGTCAAATATCAGTTTACAGTATATATGAGGATCCATATCAGAATTCTCTATTTGATTCCATTGGTCAGTATATCTATCATTGTGCCAATACCCTGCAGTTCTGACCACTGTAGCTTTGTAGTATGTTTTAAAGCCAGGTAGTGTGATTACTCCAATTTCATTTTTCTTTTTCAATATGTCTTTTGCTATTCAGAGCCTCTTGCCCTTCCAAATAAATTTCATAGTTAGCTTTTCCAATTCAGTAAAAACTGCTGTGGTAATTTTTATTGGGATTGCATTGAATTGGTAATTCAGTTTGGGTAGGATAGACATCTTAATGATGTTTAATCTTCCTATCCATAAACAGGGAATATTCTACCATTTTTTTACATCTTCTTTGATTTCCTTTAACAGTGTTGTGTACTTTTCTGTGTATAAGTCATTTATATCTTTAGATAAATTTATTCCTATGTGTTTGATTCTTTTAGTTGCTATTGCAATGTGACTTTTTTCTTGATTTCCTCCTCAAATTGCTCATTATTAGTGTACAGAAATGCTACTGAATTTTACACATGATTCTTATAACCTGACACTTTACTGAACTCATTTATAAGCTCTAGAAGATTTGATGTAGATTTCTCAGAGCTGATGAGGTTAGGTTCCTACCATCTACAAACAGTGAAATTTTTGCCTCTTCCTTTACAATTTGAATGAATTTATATCTTTTTCTTGACTAAGTGCTTGAGCAACTACTTCTAAAACATTATTAAATAAGGGCAGTGACAGTGGGCATCCATGTTTTGTTCCAGATCTTAGAAGGAAAGCTTTGTTTGCTTTTGGTATTAAGGTGGGTTTAGCATCGTAGAATGAGTCAACCAATGCTCCCTCCACTTCTATTTTTTGGAAGATTTTAAGCAGGATTGGTATTAGTTCTTTCTGGAATGCTTGGTAGAATTCATCTGTGAAGCTATCTGGTCCTGGGGTTTTCTTAGTTGGGAGGTTTTGATGTCTAATTCAATCTCATTACTTGTGGTTGGTCTGTTGAATTCATCAACTTCTTCTCTTGTCAATGTAAGCTTTTTATATTTCTAGGAATTTGATCATTTCCTCTAAATTATCCATCTTGTTGGCATACAAATTTTCAAATTATCCTCTTATAATACTCTTTATTTCAGTGGGGTCAGTGTTGATACCACACTCCTCTTTTACTGTTTTGTGTATTGTATCGTCTTTCTCTTTTTCTTTGTTAATCTAGCTAAGATTTTGTTAGTTTTATTAATCTTCTCAAAGTACAACTTTTGGTTTGTTTATTTTTTCTAGTTTTTCTTATTTTCAATTTCATTTAGTTCTGCTCTAATCTATATTATTTCCTTCTTTCTACTTCCTTTGGGGTTAGTTTTTTGTTCTTTACTTAATGCCCCAGGTGTGCAGTTAGGTCTTTGATTTTATCTCTTTCTTCTTTTTTAATATAGGAATTTATAGCTATGAATTTCTTTCTCGGTACAGATTTTGCTGCATCCCATAGGTTTGGATATGTTGTGTTGTCATTTTCATTTGTTTCAAGATAGTTACTCATTTCTTTTGCAATTCCCTCCTTGACTCATGCATTGTCTTAAAGTGTGTTTTTACATCCATATCTTTGTGCCCGATCTGCTTCTCTGCCGCTTACTAATGTCTAGGTTCATTCCATTGTGGTCAGAGAAATTACTTGGTATAATTTCAATCTTTCTGAATTCATTGAGAATTTTTCTGTGACCTAGCACATGGTCTACCCTGGAGAATGAGCCATGTGCCCTTGAGAAGAATGTATATCCTGCTGTATTTATATGTAATGTCGTGTATACATCTATTAGTTCCAGATCCTCTAATGTTTTATTCAAGGTCTTTGTTTCTTTATTGATTCACTATCAAGATGTTCTATCTAATGCTGATAATGGTGTATTACAGTCCCTGACTATAATTGTAGAGACATCGATTTCTCCACTTAGTTTTTCCAGTGTTTGCCTCAAGTATTTTGAAGCACCCTGGTTTGGTGCATAAATGTTGATGATTGTTCTTTCTTCTTGGTAGATTTTCCCTTTTATTAGTACAGAGTGGCCTTCTTTCTCTTTTGCAATAGTTTTTCATTTAAAGTTTCTTTTATCTGATATTAGCATAGCTACTCCTGCCCTTTTTGGTTATTGTTTGTAAAATTGTTTTCCAACCATTTACTTTCTGCCTTCTTGAGTACCTGGGTTTAAGGTGAGTTTCTTGTAGACAGCATATAGATGTGTCATATTTTCTTATCCATTCTGCCAATCTGTGTCTCTTGACTGGAGAGTTCAATCCACTAACATTCAGTGTTATTACTGTCAAGGAATTAGTCACATTAGCCATATTTTCTCAAAGTTTATATATGCTATATGTTGTTTTTATTTCTCTATCTTTTTTTGTTGTTCTTAGACTCTCCTCCAACTCTCTCTCTCTCCTGTTTTCCCCTTTTGACCTGCAGAATTCCCTTTAATATTTCCTGAAGGGAAAGTTTCTTATTGGCATACTCTATTAATTTCTGTTTATCTGTGAATATTTTGTACTCTCCCTCATTTTTGAATCCCAGTTTTGCTGAATAGAGAAATCTTGGCTGGAAGTTTTTTTCTTTTGACACTTTATGAATGTTATACCACTGCCTTCTTCCCTCCATGGTTTCAAAAGAGAAATCAGCACTTAATCTTATTGAGCTTCCCTTGTATATGATGCATCTCTTTTCTCTTGCTACTTTCAGTATTCTCTTCACCTTGAGCATTGGAAAATTTGACAAGTATATGTCTTCTAGTAGACTGTTAGGATTTATATTGATTGGGATGCACTTCCTGGACATGTACGTCCATGTCTCTCAATGGGGTTGGAAAATTTCAGCATATATTCTCTTTATCATGTTGAGGAAATTTCCTTCTATCCTTATCTTTAAAAATACCTTTATCAAGAAAGCATTCTAGATATTGTAAAATGCCTATTCCATGTCAATCAAGATGATCATTTGTTTTGTTTTTTTTTCTTTTGAATTGTTAATGAGTTGTTTTACATTGATTTATTTTCTTGTGTTGAACCACCTTCCATATCAGGAATAAAACACACCATATCGTGGTGTATAATTATTTTAATAAGTTGTTGGAATCTATTGGCAAGTATTTTGTTGAGAATTTTTACATCTATGTTCATTAAAGAGATTAGTTTATAATTTTCTTCTCCTGTAGTTTCTTTATCTGGCTTTGGTGTTAGGGTGCTTCATAAAATGTATTGGGCACTTTTACCTCCTCCACTATTTTTTGGAAGAGTTTTAGCAGGATTCTATTAATTCTTCTTAAAATTTTTGATAGAATTCATCTCTGACGACTTAATATCTTGTACTTTTCTATATTGGAAGATTTTTGATGCCTGATTCAATCTCTTTATTAGTGATTAGTTTGTTGGGTTCTTGAATTTCTTGTAGAGTCAATGTAGATTGTTTGTGTGCTCCTAGGAATTTCTCCACTGCATCTAGACTGTCTAATTTGTTGGCATACTGTTTCCCATAATATCCTCTTTTGATCACTTTTATTTCTGTGGGGTCAGTCTTATATTTCCACTTTCATTCCTGATTTTATTCATTTTCAACTTATCTCTCTCTTTTTTTTTTTTTTTGTTAGTCTAGCTATGTTTGTCAGTTTTATGGATCTTATGAAAAAACAGCTTTTATTTTTGTTGATTTCTAATAGCTTTTTTGTTCTCAGTTTCATTGATTTCTGCTCTAATCATTCTTATTTCTTTCTTTCTCCCTGCTTTGGAAACGGTTCTTTTTTTTGTGACTCCAGGTGATCAGATGGGTCTGTGATTTTTGCTTTTCCTCTTTTTTAATATATGTATGCAGGGCTATCATTTTCTTCTCAGTACTACTTTTGCTCTTTTCCATAGGTTTTGATAAACCTTGTTTTCACTTTCATTCATTTCAAGGTATTTACTAATTTCTTTTGGAATTTCTTATTTGACCTATGGATTGTTTAGAAGTGCGTTGTTTAGCCTCCATTTATTTTTGAATTTCCCCCTATTTCCAGCCTATTATTTCCAGCTTCATCCTATTATGGTCAGAGAAGATGATTTGTATAATTTCAATATTTTTATATTTATCATAACCTGTTTTGTGCCTGAAAAATTGGCCTATTCTTGAGAAAAACCATGGGCCTTTGAGACGAATGTATAAATTGCTAATCTGGGGTGCAATGTTCTGTATAAGTCCAGACCATTTATCATATTTTTAGGTTATCTGTTTCCTTGTTGATATTGTCTAGTTGTTCTAATTATTGATATAAGTGGCATGTTGAAGCCTCCAAATATTATTGTAGTGATGTCTGTTTCTCTTTTAGTTTTGCCAGAGTCTGCCTCATGTATTTTCAAGCAAGATTGTTAAATGCATAGATATTTATGATGTTCCTCTTTCCTGATGGATTGTCCTTTTTATTAGCATACAATGCTCTTCTCCATGTCATAACGTTTTTGCATTTAAAATATTTTTGTCTGATATTAAAATAGCAAACCATGCTATTTAATGGCTACAGTTTGTGTGAAATATCTTTTTTCAAGCCATTCACTTTCAGCCTATTTGCATCCTTGCATCTGAGTTGAGTCTCTCATAGACAGCATATGGATGACACATCTTTTTTTTTTTAATCAATTCTGTAAGCCTGTGTCTTTTGATTTTGGAGTTTAATCCATTACCATTCAATATTATTAGTGTAGAGGCATTGCTTACTTCAACCATTTGATCCTTTGGCTTTCATATGTCATATCTTGGTTTTGTCTATCTTTTTACCCTTTTGGTTAATCTTTCTGAAACTCTTCATGTCTACTTGATCTTCCAAGTCTGTCTCCCCAGTCCTTCCTTTCTGTACCAAACTACCTTTACTGTTTCCTACAGAGCCAGATTCTTGTTACGATCTCTTAATTTTTTATTATTTGTGAATATTATAAACTCACCTTCTTATTTGAAGGACAGTTTTGTTGGATGAAGAATTTTTGGCTACCAGTTTTCTCTTGCAATATCCTAATATTTTCATACCTCTGTCTTCTCACTTCAATGGTCTTTGATAAGAAACCATCAAACAAAATCTTAAGGGGCATCCCTTTTATCTGATGGTTTGCTTCTCCTTTGCTGCTTTCAGAATTTTCTCTTTATCTTTGGTATTTGAAATTCTAAATAGTGTGTGTCTTGGAGTCAGTCTAATTGTATTTATTCTTATTGGGATCTGTTGTTCTTCTTGGCCCTGTGTATTCATGTCTTTCATGAGAGTTTGGAAATTTCTGGCCATTATTTCCTCTAATACTTTTTCTGTCCCTCTTCCTTTTTTTTCTTCTTCTGGAGCTCCATGACATATATGTTGGTGTACTTCATACTATCATTCAAATTCTTGAGCCCCTGCTTAAATTTTCCATCCTTTTCTCTGTTCTTCTATCTTTTAAAATTTCAGCTGTTCTTTATTCTATGTAGCTGATTTTCTTCTGTGATTTCAAATCTGCTACTGTATGCATCTACCATATTTTTAATCTCTGCTACTGTGCCTTTCATTCTCATAAACACTCTTATTTTTCTATTTTTCTAGTCAAGCTTTAAAATTCTTCTGTGTGTTAACTCAGTGTCTTCCATCTCTTTATGCATGTTGTCTTACAACTGATTCATTTGATTGAGAAGATTTGTATGAACATCACTGATTAGTTTTTTCAAATCCTGTGTCTCATCTGGAGCTTTGATTTGTTCCATTGTCTAAGCCATTTTTTCCTTTTCTGTATGTCTTGTGATTTTTTTATGTCTATTAAACTGATTAAGATGGTGAGTTTACTCTGATAATTTTTCATTTTTTCCTAGGGATTTAGTATTGTGTGTTGCTGCTGTTTTTTTATTCTTGGTTCAGCTTTTTCTAGGTCTTTATTATTGCCCCTTTTTAACTGCTCAAATCAGGGCTATGGACCCAGTAATGGAGTGCAGAACAGTTTCCAGTGGTCATGGTGAAGTAGGCAGTAAGGGCACTCAAAAGTCTCTTTCATTTATTTATTTTTCCTTTTTGGTGCACTTTTCTTGGTCTGAGAACATATGGTGCCCCTAAGCAGAACTCTGTCCTCAGACTAAGAGGAGAATGTGTTCATTTACTGGAACCCCATCTGGGAAGCCAGTGTTGAGTCAATATTCTGGATAATTCCCCTGATGGTGGGCTACTCAAAACCAAGTCTTACAAATCAATCTTGCTCAGAAAGCTTCACTGACTGCATCCTCCCCTTCCCTTGTGAGGAATTAAATTTTCATAGAGCAACCAGTCTACCAGTCCAGATAAGTAGAAAGGGTATTTGAGAATGCAGATTCTCTTTCACTTCTTACAGTTTACCAGGGAGAACTATGTTGCACTCCCACAAAGTGTGGAAGGGCATTTCCCTTGTGATGCTTGGGATCCCAAGATCACTGGCTAAAACCTGAATCAATCAGAGGCTGAGTCCCTTCCTCTCCACTTTCCTAGGGGAGTAGGTCCCTGTGACCTTCTTCAGTTTGTAGCCTCTGGCCAGGAGCAGGAGAATCCACTGCTGTCTGCTCTGAGGTTAGGAGGATGAGCAACAGCACCTGCAACTGCAGACTTACTCATAGATTTTCCCCACTAAGACTCCTTTTCCATGCCCATCTCTCTTCTTGGAGGTGTCCAGCCTTCCCCATTTGTCCTAATCCTTAGAACAGGTTTTTAGACAGATTTGCCTGTCCTCTAGCTATTCTTTCTGCAAAAGAAATGAGTCTTGTGTCTCTCCAATCTTCCATCTTTCTGGAAGTCACATATCACATGTTGCTTCTTAACTTGTTCATATTTCCCCAGAAGGAAGAGTGCATTACCTGATGTAGCAGTTTGGCATTATTTATGAATTCCAAAAATAGATATTGGATTATGTTTGTGAACTGGTCTTTTCCTCTAGGCATATTAGATTGTATTTTATTCAGAGATTTACTTGATTATAAAATGATTAAGGCTTTGATTAGGCCATGTCAAAAGGATGCTGAATGTCCACCCCCTTGGTGGGCAGGGAAACCTCACTGCAGAGAAGGGTGGTCAGAGTTTTTGAGCTGGAGCCCCAGAAAGTAAGCACACTTACTGTAGTAGCTTGGTTGTGAAGAAGGAGAGAAGGCTCAGGGAAAAGAGACAAACTTTTCACCTGAAAGTTCACAGCTGGACTTCTGGAGAGAAAAAAGCAGCTGAGCTCAGAGAGAATTGAGCCCTGGGGAGAGACACAAAGCCTAGAGAGCCTGACCATGGAGCCTGCCTTAAGAGGTAGAGGAAGGCTGAACATTGGCAGCCATCTGACTCCAACACATGGCAACAGACTTTGGTGAGGGAAGTAACTTATGCTTTATGGCCTGGTAACTGTAAGCTTCTACCTCAAACAAATACACTTTATAAAAGCCAATGGATTTCTGGTATTTTGCATCAGCACACCTTTGACTGACCAATACAGAATTAGGTACTGAGAGTGGGGTAGTGATTTGCAATTACCAAAATGCTGGAATGGTTTTATAAATGGGTTAGAGGATTTTTGGAGGAATTGTGAGATGCTTGATAGAAAAGACCTACAGTGCTTTGAAAAGACTGTTGATAGTAATATGAACTCAAAAGTGACTTTTTATGAAGCCTTAGAAGTAAGTGATGAAAGTATTATTAGAAACTGGAGAAAAGGTAATCTGTGGTTTAAAGTTGCAGAAAACTTAGCAAGATTAACTCCTGTGGTTTTATGGAAGGCAGAATTTGAAAACAGCATGCCTGGGCATTTAGCTGAAGAACTTTCCAAAGTAAACCTGGAGAATGTGGCTTGCCTTCTCCTTGTGGCTTATAGCAAAATGCTATATGAGGAAGATAAGCTTAGAACTTAACTGTTGGGCACAAGAAAAACAGAAACTTGTTCCAGAACTTTTGAGTCTCTGGAAATCAAGCCCCCAGATGAAAGGGCCCCATTTGAGGACTTAACTAAAATTGGAACTTTTAAATGAGGATTGAAGATGCAATTTTCTCAGAAAGACATGTGGAAAGCCTTACTGTCTGATGGCTTTGACCCCTACTTCTTGCTTCCTAAACCAACAAACTTTTTGAGAGAGCTGTATGAACAAAATTGCTGTCAGCCTGGACTGAAAGGGACATGGAAGGAGAGATTGAATTGAAAATGACTTCAAGAGGATAACCATGGAAGCTGAAATATGGAATTAAGACATTGCCTTGGGCCCAGAGAGTAACCCCACCCATGTGTACAGTGAGGGTGAGTTTGCCTCTGCAGATGAAGAAGGTGGATGATCCTTACCAATGTTCAGAGAAAGTTTTGCCACCCCAGGGTATAGAGACTATGGAACATATTCCTCAAGGATTAGGATGGTTAAAGTCAGCATCCTATAGCTCTGAGAGAGGTGTGCCTGTCCCTCAGGGATTAGGGAAGGCCAGATGGTCAACTTGTTGCTCTGAGAGGGTTGAGCCTGTATGCGAAATGTTAGGGAGGATGTTGTCTTCATTTCACTGTACAAGGCAGGGTTAAGACTCTAACCCAAAGGTTGGGTAAAGTGTGGCAATCACCCCAGTGCTTATGGAGAGTGAGATCTAGAGCTTGTTCAGTACCCAGATTCTTGATTAGGGTGGAATCAAGAAAATGGCCATTGGGAAAGCCTGTGGAAAGGGTGAAGTCCCATAAGGCCCCAGTAAGAAGAAATCATCATTTGAAGAATGACTCTCAGACTTTGACATCTAATGAAATATATTCTGAAAGTTTACTGAAATGTAGAAGACAACTGACTCATGTTTTTCTCCCAGTTACTCCTTATTGTAATGAAAATGTTTATCCTTTTTCTGTCCATTTGTATATTGGAAGCAGATAAATTGTTTTGTAATTTCAGAGATATATAGCCAGGTGGGACTTTTCCCCAAGATAAACTGTATTTCTTTAAACTGATTATGATATCACTTGGTACTTAGTATTGTTACTGAAATAAGGTTGTTGTTGTTTTAATATTGTAATGTCTTTTTGGAATTCAGAGGGTGGAGTGTAGCAGTTTGGCATTATTTTATCAATTCCAAAAATAGATATTGGATTATATTTGTGAACAGGTCTTTTCTTCTGGGCATATTAGATTATATATTATTCAGAGGTTTACTTGATTAATTAATGATTGAGGCTTTGATTGGATCATGTCAGTAGGATGTTGAGTCCCTTCCCCCTTGGTGGGCAGGGACTCACAGGGAAACCTCACCACAGAGAAGGGAGGTTGTAGTTTTTAAGCTGGAGCCCCAGGAAGTAAACACACAGAGGAGCTTGGTCAAGAAGAAAGAGAGAAGGCCCAAGGACAGTTAACAGCTGGCCTTGTGGAGACAACAAAGCAGCTGAGACCAGAGAGAATCAAGCCCTGGGGAGAGAGACAAAGCCTAGAGAACCTGATCGGGGAACCTTAAGAGGAAGATGAAGGCTGAACATTGTCAACCATCTTGCTCTAACACCTGGCAACAGACATTGGTGAGGGAAGTAAATTATGCTTTATGGCCTGGTAACTGTAAGATTGTACCCCATATCAGTACCCTTTATAACAGTCAACAGATTTCTGGTATTTTGCATCAGCACTCCTTTGGCTGACTAACACACCTGGTAAGCACTTTCTTTTTGTGTAGCTGAAGTATAAAAGAAACTGTGAGGAGTAAGCGAGTACTATTGATTGAATTAATGTCCCCAAAATACATACTGATATCTTAACTGCAGCATCTATGAATGTGATGATGTTTGGAAACAGGGTCATTGAAGATTAAATCAAGTTAAGATGAGGTCATAATGCATTAGCACAGGCAAAAATTCAATATGAAAGGTCTCCTTATTAGTAGGGAGTAAGACTCAACCATAGGTAAAGAAGGAAGGCTGTTACGTGAAGACAGAGAGGCAAATGTTAGAATTGTTCTTCCACAAGCCAAGGTAAAGAAACATTGCAGTTGACTCTCTGAAGGTAGGAAAAGGTCAGGAATGATTCTCTCCTAGAGCCTTCAGAGAAAACATGGCCTTGCCAAAATCTTCATTTCAGACTCCTGCCTCTAGAACTATGGGAGAATGTTTCCATTAGTTAAAATCATCTCATTTGTGGTACTTTGTTAGACCAGTCCTAGTAATTGAATGACACTATTATTTTTTTTCTTTTCTCCTTTCTTCACAGTAATACTGGGTCTGTTTGTCTGCCTTACAGACCCACACATTGCCTCACTGAGTTTTCCCAAATCTATACTAGAGTTTGGGATAGTTCATAGGTGGTACCAAATGACCATAGGTCACCTCTGTGACCTCACTTTATACTTCATCAGTAATAAAGCTAATTTTTTCTCCATCAGATATTAAAAGTGATCTCTACATTTGTTTGAAATAAGGAAAGAAAAGGGGTTTTAATTTAATTGTGCCTGAAATTAAAAGACCACTTTGGATTACATTTTCCTGAGTATTTTTCAGCCTTATCTCACTGTCTGTGAAATTATCCACAAACTTCTGACTGACAATGAGTTCACAAGAGTTATATGATACCCATTGCTGTTAGTTATTATCATACTAATTTTATTAGGAATATAAGAAAATATCATCAATGTATGACAAATATTTTCTTAGTAGGTCATTTTTCTTTCATTTTGCTTATATTTTAAATTTTTTTTAAAAGATTTATTTATTTATTTATTTATCCCCCCCTTGCTGCTTGTGTTTGCTGTGTCCATTTGCTGTGTGTTTCTTCCGTGTCTGCTTATCTCCCCTTGCTGTGAGGTCCTGCTGCATCAGCTCACCATGCCGTGCGGGCCAGCCTGCTCTCACAAGGAGGCCCTGGGAAGTGAACCTGGGGCCTCCCACATGACAAACGGGGGCTCTATCGATTGAGCCACACCTGCTTCGTGCTGTGAGGTCTTGCTGCATCAGCTCACCCCGCCGCATGGGCCGGCCGGCCTGTCCTCACAAGGAGGCCCTTGGGAAGCGAACCCAGGGCCTCCCATATGGTAAACGAGAGCTCTATCGATTGAGCCACACCCACTTTCTATATTTTAAATTAATAGATATTTTATGTAATGTGAAATGTATAATATTGCTTTGTTGTTAATATTTTTTTAGAAATCTATTTTTGTAATAAAATGAGGAAAATATCATTATTTCATTTCTTCTCATTTTACTTTAATACATCACATTTTTTATTTAATTGCTCTGAAATTTAGTGTGCTTCTATATAATGAAGTGGTTACTTTCACTCTTCCCTAAATTGTTTAACTATTTATTCAGCATCAATTACTGAGTAGTTCTTTCATTTTCCATTATAATATGATTATATATTTTATATGTCAATATTGTATGGCAGAAGAATCACCTTATGCTGTTAAAGAATCATTACTTATTTTTTCATGTTTTAGATAAAACTCCTCATCACAGGAACAAATGATGATAACAATATGTAATATCAGCTTCCTATATAAAGGTATAAAGACAATTCATCATTTTCCATAGAATATTCTAAATATCTTATATTTTTCATCAGATTTTGTTTTCTTCATAAAAACCCCTCTTTTTCACATAAAAAACATTTAATATCTTCTGCTGCTTTATCACATTTCCTTTTGCTGTATTGCTGCTAACAACTTTTTCAGGAAAACATGGATGGAGAAATTTATAATCTAATAATCCCGGAAACCTATAAGATTATTACTTATCACTCAACTACCAGAAAATTTTTACTAAACAGTCTAAGAAACAATACCGAAGATCATCTATGACAGACTTGCATGATATAAATGTCTTTCTTGAAACTTGGAGCCCCTACTTGCATCATGGTATTCATAATATATATTCACTTATGTGATGCATGGAAGCAAGGCAAAAAATAAACATGGATATCCATGATCATTGAAATCACACACAAATATCACTAGCTCCTGCCTGTTCAAAATATTTCCCAGCTATTTCCACATAGATGGTGCATATATATACCCCACTGACAATGTCCTCACAGATGTGAAACCATCACAATCATCAGCATCCACTTGTACAGCAAGTTAATCTCTGTGACAGTTTGAAGTTATTTTATGAATCCCAAAACAAGAATGATTATGTTTTTTAACCAATTGATTTCTGTGGATGTGAAGCATTTTGATTGGACTATGTCAGTGAGGCACGAGGTGGGTCAGGTTGATTCTCTACCCTCTTACTCAAGCTGATATAAATAAATGCAGACACAGAGAGAAATATACACTGAGGTAAAGAAAGTCTTGATATTGATCCTGTCATGTGAGAGAGAGGACTGAAGGGAAATAGAGAAGACTTGAAGAGTAACAGATGTCCCAGTGTCTGGAACCAGCATAATGCAGAGGCACAGAAAGAAACCCCCAAGCAACTGGGCTCAAGGAGCAGCTCCAGGCTCAGGAAAAAACCCTGTCATATGGCTGATAGCTCACAGCTGAACTCAGGGAGAAAGTGGAGCAGCCAAGACTGAGAGAGGAGGCCAGAGAGAAACAAACTCTATGCCTGGTTGTTCACAGTTGAGCTCTTGGAGCTGGACTGCAAGAGACAGTGAGCCTGGAGGGGAAGGCAGAGACCTAGGCAGAAATCACCCAACATCTTGCTTCAACATGAGGCAGCTGAATTTGGTGAGAAAGCATCTCTGATGGTGCCTTGATTTGGAAATTTCACAGCTTCAGAACTAGGAGCTTTTACCTTAAATAAAATTCTCATTATAAAAGCCAACCTATTTCTGGTACTTCACATCAGCAGCCTTGTGGCAAAGGAAGAAAGAAATTAATATCAGGAAAATGGGGTTCATGCTACTTACAACTAGCAAAAATGTTGGAACAGCTTTATAAATGGGTAAAGGGTAATTTTGGAGGAACTGTGAGATGTTTGGAAGAAAAGGCCTAGATAGCTTTGAAGAGACTGTCGGTTAAAATATGAATGCTAAAGATAATTCTGATAAGGCCTTAGACAGAAATGATTCCTGGAAATTAAGGGATCCTTGCTTTAAAGTTTCAGAGAATATGGCAAAATTGACTCCTGATGTTATGTGAAAGGAAGAAAAATTATAAGCTTGGACATTGAGCTGAGGAGATTTCCAAAGTAAATATGGAAAATTCAACCTGACATCTTCTTGCAGCTTATAGTAAAACTCAAGAGGAAAATAGCTAAGCTGAGAACTAAGCTACTGTGTCTGAAGAAACTAGAGACTAATGATTTGGTAAATTCCAAGCTTCTGCAATTTACCAGAAGATAGTGCCCCAGGAGAGGACTTAACTAAACTTGGAACTTATAAGTCAGGTTTGGAAATGTAGTTATCCAGGAAGGACTTATGGGAAATCTTAATGTCTGATTGCTTGGACCCCTATGAACTGCATGGGTTATTTGTGAGTTCTGTATGAATTAAACCACTGTCAACCTGAAGTAAATGGGACAGAAAGCAGAGAAGTTGAATGAAAAATGGCTTCAAGAGGAAAACTGTAGAAGCTGAGGTCTGGATTTGGGATATCGTCTCAGGCCAGGAGAAGGATCCCATCCCTGTGTGCATGGAAAGTGTGTTTGTCCCAGGATTCAAAGAAGGTGGATCTTCCAGCCCATTGTTCAGGAGGAGTTTGCCTGCCCCAGGCTACAGAGAGGGTGAAGCACATTCCTCGGTGGTTGGGGATGAGTTAGGTTACCACCCCACTGCTCTGAGGGTTTGGCTCTATTCCTCATAGATTAGGGAGAATTAGGTCACCACTGTACTGAGGATATTGGGCCTCTATGCTAGAGATTAGGGAGAATGTTACCACCACCCCTCTGTACTAATGAGATTGAGACTGTCCCCCAGAGAGTAGGGAAAGTGTGGATGTCACCCCAATGTTCTTGGAGGGTAAGGTCCAGAGCTCATCTGCCACCCAGATTCTTGATGACGGTATAGCCAAGAAGATGGCTGTTGGGCAAGTGCATGGAAAGGGTGGACCCCCATGTGGCCCTTAGGAGAATAAATCATTCTAGAGATGATGCTCAGACTTTGAAATCTAATGAAGAATGTCCTGCAAGATGTCAGAACTCTTTGGGTTCCATGACAGAGCTTTTCCTTCCAATTTCTCATTAGAGTAATGCAAATGTTTACCCTGTGATTGTTCTTCCTTTGTATATTGGAACTAGATAGTTTGATTTGTAAGTCTGACTGGTCTACAACTGCAGAGGAACTTTGTACCAAGACAAATTGGATGCCTATAACTGATTTTTTTATATTCAAAATTTTATTAATATATTGTGCCAGTAGAAGCTTTTCAAAGGCAATGATATATCAATAAAGAAGAAATTGATATATCAATGATATATCATTTCTTTAATGATATATCAATAAAGAAACTAAATTTAGTTTCTTTAGTTTCTGAGAAAGAACATACCACATGAAATTATATCAGTACACATAAATAGCCAAATGGTTTTACTATAAAATAGTGAAAAATACTGACAGTCACGAAACCAGCCCAGGAGACTTCAGAATATGCCATTCATACAATGTAAACAAGTATACAGGAATCAATTTTTTTTTAAAGTTTAGTTAGACACTGATAAATTTATGAGTTGTTGCCTAGATATAAAATAAATAATGGATATATTATGCAAAAAACTTCAAGGAAAAAATATGTGGAATAATGAAAACTATGATACATCAGATTTTTTAAAATGCAAAAAGGAATTGAACTTTTTACTCAAATATAAATCACTTTAAGTAGGACTCATACTAGTTTGAAATAAATATTTTGTGTGTTCATCTATGTAGTTTTATATATATATATACATATACCTCTAAGAAAATATGTCTGACTTAATTACTTTTGTATTCCAATGGCACTTTGAATAATCCTTGCTTTTTTTCTTACAAAGATTAGAAAAATGAATTTTATAAAACAAAGTTAAAATTTGACATTAAAGGGAGTGGATTTCGCTCAAGTGGTTAAGTGCCTGCTTCTCAGCTGGGAGGTCTAGATTTGGTTCCCAGTGCCTCCTAAAAAAAATAAAAAAATAAAAAATAATAAGCAAACAAACAAAAAACACAAATCAAGGTAGCCGATTTGGCTCAATGATTGAGAGCTGGCTTCACAAATACGAGGTCCTGGATTCTATCCCTGATCCTGGTACCACACACAAAAAAATTGACATTCAAAGGGAAACACCACCACCCCACCACCTCCAAAAGTGAAAGAAATATAAAATTACTAAATTTCATTATGATAAACCTTAGCTGTATTCAAGAGGGATTATTTTAGTTTGGGCCTTTTAGTGTGGGCTTATATCAGTGAATAAATTAAGTTGTTGGGTCATAGCTATTGAATTCCTCATGTTAGCTTTCTGGTGAATGAAAGATCATACTGAGTAATGTCCAGGAATAACTGAAAAAAAAA
>JAQZBX010018737.1:9530-34454 GCA_029593785.1 Cabassous unicinctus | reverse complement strand
TTTTAACCGCAATCCTAATTTATCTAATCTTAGACATCAGAATAGGGACTACTAAGTCACCAGTTGCTGTTCCGTGAAAAGTTTACATCTTGTTGCCATGAAACTGAAAGTGCTTATCTAAAGTCAGTTATACAAAGAGAATGCTTACGCTTGCCAAAAAATAGAATATAAAAACTGTGCTTATCTTACAATAAAGTAAACCAGGGAGTCGTCAGTCGTTAATTCTCACTCAATTTGGTGTGCGACTCATCATTTCTCGCCAACTCCCTTAACCACCTTCAGTCTGCTCCCTCGTGCCTCGGCTGGACTGTGGCAATTATAGATCTGGTCTATGCCTCATTAGTGGCACCCTGCCCCTGTTTTGATAACTTAAACAGGGCAATCTTAAAATTTTAGAAAAATATTAAGCCAAATATCAAAGAAGGGCTGTGGAATAAAACCACTAGGCAAGAGAGAGAAATTGACCAACAGAGTAAAATCACCAATACAATCAGATGCTAGATATCAACAAAAGATAACAACCCATACTAAGAAACAGGAAGATACGGTGCACCAAAGGAACAAGTCCAGAATCCTGGCAAGACACAGGATTTAAGACAATTACTCTAATGATGGTCACACAGACCTCCTTAATCAATTTAAGGAGATGAAAGAAAATATGACTAAAGAGATTTAGGATACTAAGATGATACTGTGTGATTATAAAGAACAATTTGAAAGCTTGCAAAAAAAATGTAACAGAGCTTATGGGAATGAAAGACAGTGGATGAGATTAAAAATGCATCAGAAGCAAACAACTGCAGATTTGAAATGGTAGAAGAATGAATAAGTGAAATTGGGGACAGAATATTTGAACTTGAAAAGAAGGGAGAACAGATAGAGAAAAGAATGCAAAAAAATTGAATGGGGTCTCAAGGAATTGAAGAACAACATGAAACATACAAACATACATGCTATAGGTGTCCCAGAAGGAGAAGAAAACAGAAAAGGGGTAGAAAGAATATTTGAGGAAATACTGACTGAAAATTTTCCAACCCTTATGAAAGACAGGAATGTTAATATTCAAGAAGGATAGCGTAACCCCAAAAAGAAAAAATCCAAATAGACCTACTCTGAGACATCCACTATTCAGAATGTCAAAGGCCAAAGATAAAGAGAGGATTCTGAGAGCAGAAAGAGAAAAGCAATGTATTACTTACAAGGGAGTCTCAGCAAGACTAAGTGCCAATCTCTCATCAGAAACCATGGAAGCGAGAAGTGGTACAATATATTTAAGGTATTGGAAGAGGAAAACTGCCAGCCAAGGATTCTTTATCTGGTAAAACTATCCATCAGAAATGAAGGCAAGTTTAAAGTCTTCACAGACAAACAAAAACTAAAACTGAGAGTTTATTACAAGAAACCAGATCTACAAGAGATATTAAAAGGTATGTTACAGCCTGAAAGGAAAAGACAATGGCAAGAGGCATGGAGAAGAGTGTAGAAATGAAGAATACAAAAAAGAGACTAAAAGGGTTAAAAGACAGACATTAGTAAGATATGACAACAGGGATAAAATGGATGAAGTAAGTAATGCCTTTACATTAGTAACACTGAATGTTAATGGGTTGAATTCCCAATTAAAAGGCATAGCCTGATAGAATGGATAAAAAACCATGAGCCATCTATTTGTTGTCTACAAGAGATCACCTTAGACATAAGGACACAATCAGGCTGAAAGTGAAAGGTTGGAAAAAGATAAACCACACAAATAGTAATAATAAAAAAAAAGCTGGAGTAGTTATACTAATGTCAGATAAAACAGATTTTAAATAAAAAATGTTGTAAGTGATAAAGAAGGTTACTATATATTAATAAGGGGACAATTCACCAAGAAGAAATAACAATGATAAATATTTATACACCTAACATAGGTGCCCCAAAATACTTGAGACACATACTGGCAAAACTAAAGGGAGAAATAGATGTCTCTACAATAATAGTTGCAGACTTCAGCACTCCACTCTCAGCATCAGATAGAATATCTGGACAGAGGATAAATAAGGAAACTGAAAGCTTGAATAATGTGATAAATTAACAAGACTTAATAGATATTTATAGAGCATTACACTTCAAAACAGCAGTATATACATTCTTCTCAAATGGTCATGGATCTTTCTCCAGGATAGACCACATGCTAAGATATAAATCAGATACATGGAAAAAATATAACTAATGTAATTTATAGACTATAGTTAATAACAATATTCTAATATTTTTGTAGCAAAAGGAAGAAGGTACTATATTAATGCTAAAGGTTAAAAAAAGAATATGAGGTTTGGTTTTGTGAGATATGAATATGATTAAGTATTTTTTTCTCTTCTTCATTTTCTTCATTAATAAGGAGACCTTGACTATGTCATTTAATTACTCTGTGTTCATCTGTGAAGCTTTCTGAACACTAGAGGAACAACTGAGCTTGTTGGGATTAGATGAGATAAAAGTGCCTGGATGGAAGTTTTTAGGATTAATTCTTCCATAACTTGTTGAGCTGTCTTTTATCTATTTTAATTTTTGAATTTGAAATAAAGTTTGATAAATAAATTAAAAAGAATGGAGAGGAAATCATAATAAATATAACTTTATTTGCTTATCTTCATAAATATATAGAGGAAAGATAAATGATAAATTTAAAACAAAAGTGGTAACTTACAGGGCAGAAGATATTCATTCAGATAGAGAAGGCAAGGGATGGAAGTAGGATTTCTGCACGGATATACTTTTATGCTGCTTAAATTTTATAGACCTATAAAAACAGTACAAATATATATTTAAATATATTTTATTTATATTTAAATAAATAATATAAATATTATTATTTATTAAGTTTACCTCCACATCTCAGCAGGAGATGAGGAGGTAAAAGACCCTAAGTGGTGAGTGTACTTTTCCTCTGCTGTCAGAAGGTAGAGTATGCTGCCACCAGAAAATGCCAAGACCACACACAAACCCACAACTTTAGGGTTCAGATTAGGTCACTAGAAAATAGACTGTCCTTCCATGACTGGTAGCATCTATATTTTAAAAATTTAAAAAAAAATCACTGACATAACAATAGATAGAATAACGGCTTTAAAAACATGAGACACTAAGAAAAATTCATAAAAATAAAATTTAAAACTAACATACAAAATGTATAATTTACTATGAAAATGTAACAAAAATTTAAGGAACAAATCTAGGATAGATATATGATCATTCAATGAAATGATTCATTGATCAAATTATTCACTCACAAAAAACCCACAAGGCCCAATTTGTAAGTGATTTTCACAAATAACTACTAATTTTCTCATGTTAAAGAGAAAGTGACAAGACAAGAAAAAGTGGAAAAAGCCTCAATTCCTTTTAAGGGGCTATAACAATGATACCGTAATTGGGCAGGAACACAGTAAAGAAAATTACAAGTTGATCTAACTTGTGATACAGAAATAAAAATCTTTAAAATAGTATTAGCAAAAAAAAAAAAAAAGACTCCAGAAACAGAAACATATAAAAACCATTCAACAAGAGGAGACGCGAGACCGCAGAACCACAGCCACGACTGAGGCTGATGCCAGTCTGAAAGCCTATCCCCTAGCAGATGCCCACCTCACCAAGAAACTACTGAACCTTGTTCAGCAGTCATGTGACTACAAGCAGCTTCATAAAGGAGCCAATGAGGCTACCAAAACCCTCAACAGAGGCATCTCTGAGTTCATCGTGATGGCTACAGACCCTGAGGCCCTGGAGATCATCTTACATCTCCTGCCACTGTGTGAAGGCAAGAATGTGCCCTACGTGTCTGTGCGTTCCAAGCAGGCCCTGGGGTGGGTCTGTGGAGGCTCCAGGCCTGTCATCGCCTGCTCTGTCACCATCAAAGTAGGTTCACAACTGAAGCGGCAGATCCAGTCCATTCAGCAGTCCATTGAGAGTCTCTTGGTGTAAACCTGTGGCCTCTGCCATGCTCTCCCAGCTGACTGCTCCCCCTGGAACTTTTTTCTACCCCTTCCCCAATCCCCTTATTCTCCCTTCTGAAAATGAACGTGAAAATCTTCCCAGTGAAAGAAGCAGCAAAGTGGTGGCTACTTTCCAAGGCAGGGAAGAGCCAGGGTAGAGATCTGGTTCCAGCTGTCATCCTCAAACTTCCTGGTATTGTGTGCAAGCACACAAGAGGACATGATGGAAGGAAATACTGTCCACTTTGTGTCTCTTGTCCTGGCATACAGAATCATTCCAAAAATGTTTAAACAATTAAGGAGTTTCCATTGCTTTCTAGGGAACTCTAGGTCATTTAGAGATGAAGCATGTGTTCTGTGAGGGTTGTTAGGCATATGTCCAAGTATCAGTTACTAATGTAACCACTGTTTTAAAGTACAGCGATGTTATGTTCTCCCACCAACCCCCACTGGTGACTCTGAGGGTGGCGGGACAACAGCATACCAAAGAGATGTGCTGTAGGATTCCAGAGGCAGCCTGGGCAAGCGAGATGGGGGGAAGTTGACCTAGGCCTTAACAGAGTCAAGAATGGCAAAGGAAAAGAGGGTCAGCTGGTGTTGGAATAAAGGATTCCAGGAAGGTCATGGAGACCTGGCTGGAACGTGTAGCAGACATTATTGAGTCCAAAGCAACATCCTCTCTTTGGTGAATGAGGGTTTCTTCATTGGACACTTTGTACCAGCTTTGAGAGCCCTCACCCCTGCTTCCTGCCACAGTGTAGGTCAGGCATATTCTTCATCACATCAGAAGGACAATGCTAATGTGTCATTCAATCTTGTAATCATCATAATAAAGAGATATATTCATATTTTTTTAAAAAACATTCAACACATTCATTGTCAAGCAGGGTCTATACAGAAATTCAAAGAACAAGTTAAAATGAAGAAATTCATTATTATGTTATTTACAATTTTTAAAGATGAAAGGAAATAAGGCATACCTTAATTCCAATAGATATAGAAAAATATTCAATATAAATCAGTGTACATCCATGAGTAGACTGAAATATAAGGAAACAGATAACTGGATAGAAGCTACTTGCCCTGACAAAGATTACCTGCTAGAATGCAACAGCAATCATCAGTTATTGGGGCAACAGTATATATCTTCCCACAAGACTGATGAGATATATTTCTATTTCTCCACTGCCAATTAATGTATGGACCCTTATAAACTTCATAAATTCATTACAATAAAGAACAAATAAAGACCTCAACTGAGATTTGTTCATTTCCTGTGGTTCTTAGGAGAGTATAGAGATGTGTGAAGGTTCAGCTGGGGGTCAGAAAGAGGAAAGGGTTCATGAGATCTGTTCTGCTTTACATCTTCAAAATTCACCTACCACTAATCTTGGCACCTCACCTAGGAAGCAGCCTTCTTATGGGAATATGATCCTTTAGCCTTTGAAAAGCACTACCAAACAACAGTGACACCTGAGACACATAAGATTCTTAAGTGATCACGTGGCATTGAGGGTCCATTTTTCAGTGGTTAAATATAAAGTTTTTCCTATTTGACAATTTATATGTTCTTAAAACTGATTAACAGAAAAAAACTAAAAAAGTGGAGAAAGAATAAAATTGAAATACACAAGTGATAAGATACTCTTCTTTCCTTAAAATTAACTTAGCAGTAAAGGACTTAGATTTCATCATTTACCTATTTTCCTAGTAATATTGTTTAACCCTTCAATTAGGAGTATGATAGGTAAGGAATTTCAAAAAATTGTTTAAAGTGGATTGCAGTTTTTCAAAAGGCCCTCTCAATCAGGGGCTTTGGGTGACTGACTCGTGATGGAGTGAACAACAGTCTTTGACTTCTGTGTCTGTCACAAACAAGGTGATCCTGGACTCATGCCTTCAGCTTTAAAGCTAATAAAAGAGTCAGAAGTAGATAACTTTGGAAACTCTTGGAAAACTATCAGTCTGGGCTTCTGTGAGGTCAGGATAACGTTGCTAAGTACTACATGTGGGAATGGACATATGTGAGGGAAGCACAGAATTTGTAAAGAGTAGAGAAGGAAAGGATTGGAGACATTTAGGCATGGGTAAAGACAGTGTTTCCTCACCTCTGGCAGTTATCCTTCACCCCCAGACCTCATCCTTGCAAACTTCTAGGACTTGTCCTTTCTTGGGCAGCCTGTTCCTGGGCCTTCCCAGCTCACCTCGCTCTTCTCAAGAATGGCCCAAACCATCCACTTTGACAAAGTCTGTGGTGACTTCTGAGGATAATGAATCAACACGTCTGGTTCATTCTGGCCAGGGGGATCAAGAACTGCTTTTGGCTCTGCAAATCTAGGAGAGGTTCATTTTTGGGCTCTTCTGCCTCTGCCTTAATCTCTGGAGAAAGGTCTTCGGTCAGAGAGACATTCTCTTCCTGTTCCCAAAGTGCCCTGCTTTCCACCTCAAAGGAGGCCTTGGTTTTAAAATGAATCTGTTTCCTAGGAGCTGGAACCTGGACCTGGAAAACTAATTTTGGGGTCACAAACCTGATTCTCTTGGAACTCTTGATTCTCTTGGAATTCACTATAATACCAGACTTAAAACACAGACAGCCTGCCAGTGCAGGAGGAGCCAGGTACCTTGTTGACTCAAGGGATCTGAAGAGACCCTAGAAATCCCAGAAGACATTTGCCACAGGATAGGATTCCATCTATGTTCACTTTCCATAATGTCATAGGGATTTGAGGCTCTGCTAAGTGCTGCGAAGGCTGCAACCCTGCGTTTTAGACAGGAGTCATATTAGAAGGAGCCTGAGATTGGGAGTAAAACACACCTCTCACCGAACCCAAGTTCCCTCACCCTCTAGCTTGTGACCTGAGGTTCAGTTGTTATTTTTTTAATGGGTTATGTTTACCCCGACCTCATAAAGTGGTTGTGAGATTTAGCTAAGACACCCAACGAAAAGAACAAAGCGTCTTCTAAATAGACTAGCAGGGACAGTGTTTAGTATCCTGCACTTGCAAGTTCCTTTGTAGGTGATAACTTACCTCAGAACAATGCCATTAAGCAATCATTATACATAGCTTCATTTCAGATGTGAAACATGACTCTTCTCCAGGTTTCTTATCACGTCCCCAGTTACAGGTGACAGAGCTGGAACTTAGTCGGATCTTTCTGGCTTTAAAGCTCCATCCGGCCCTCACAGCCAAACCACCGCTCACACTTTCTGGCAGGTGCACGTTCTCCATCAATTTTATAAACACACTTTGTCTTCCCGCCACCGGGAGGGGCTTTTGCCCGGTCGAGGTGCAAGCTGGGCCCGGAACACTGTCCTACCCCACACCCCACACCTCTCGGCCAGCACTGAGGACCTATTTCTGAAGAGGACTCAGGTCACTTGCGCCCTGGGAGTCGCAGGGTCGTCCCCACAAGTCCCGGCAAGACTCCATCACTGGAAAATCCCGCCTAGGATGTTCCTGGGACTTCCCGCCCCTTCCTCCCAGGGAACAAGCCAACTCATCCCTAATTGTCTACCAGAGTTGTGCAGAGCACAGAACCCCAGTGCTCAGAAATGGAGATGTCACACGTTATAGGTTAAAATTGACCTTTATCGCCAAATGGAATGCATTGCCCGCCATCAAATCCCAACTGAAAACAACAGCTGCCAAAGACTATTGGAGACAAATTGGGAAATTTGCATATGAGCACTGCCAATATGAAGAAATATTAAGGAGCATTCTGATTACCCTTGATATGTGTGAAAATATTGGAAATATATAAGAAGATGTACTGATTTTATAAAACCATGCATAACAAAGTATTTAAGAATGAAATTATATATGTATCTCTAAATTTGCAAATTTTCAATCAACCCTTTTGATGATGGAGTGCTGCTGTGCACACCCAACTTTATGGCTTAGAGGGTCATACAACACCCAGTTCATGATAGGCATCTCAGGTCTCATGGTAACTTGGTGGCCCATGGTTAAGCATTCTGTCTATACTAAGGCCCAGTAGCAAGCCAAATGCTGTTTCTCAAAAGGAGAGTCGTTATGCACAGAGGATGTGTTACAGGATGTGACAGATACAACAGTTTATCCTTCACCTTGGAAGGGATACCACTGGATGCCTAGAAATTCACTGAGGTGGAAGGCCCTCTAGTTATACAAATGTCTTACCAATAAATACAGAGTAGTTACTACTTCTTGCTCACCAGAGCCAATCAACATAATGTCATCAGTGAAATGTCTTGTGGAAGGGAAAGGTGATCAAGGTCCCTACAGACTAGATTATGACACAGGGCTAGAGAGTTGATGTATCCCCAAGGGAGGATAGTGAAGGTGTATTGCTGGCTTTGTCAGCTGAAAGCAAATTTTTTCTGGCAACTTTTTTTTTTTTTTTTTTACAGGAATAGAGAAAAATGCATCTGCCAGATTACTAGCTGCATGCCAGGTGCCAAGGGATGTGTTAATTTGCTCAATCAATGACAACATATCTGGAACACAAGCTGCAATTGGAGTCATCACCTGGTTAAGTTTACAATAATTCGCTGCCACCCTCCAGGATACATCTGCTTTCCTGTACAGGCCAAATAAGAAAGTTGAATGGTGATTTGATGGGAATGACCACCCCTGCTTCCTTCAAGTCTTTTATGGTGGCACTAATCTCTGCAATTCATCCGGGAATGTGGTATTGCTTTTGGTTTACCATTTTGTTAGGTAAAGTCACTTCTAGTGGCTTTTACTTGACTTTGCTATCTTAGTAGTATCAAACAACAGATCAGAGAACCAATGTGGGGATTTCACCAGTTGCTGACTATGTCTATCCCAATCATACATTATGGATCTGGGGCAATAATCACAGTATTGGTTGGGGGTCCCACTGGACCCACTGTCAGACCTGACCCAAAACTCCTTTAATCACCTGACAGGGTTCTATAAACTCCTACTCTGACGAGTGCACCACAATGACACCTGAATCTCCTGGACTTAGCAACAATTCAGAGCCAGGTTCCAGTAATTCCCAAAAAGTCAGATTATTTCTTTTTCCCCAATGTACACTCATTTGGTAAATGACGATAGGTCCCTTTTGGTAAAGCTATGAGAAAGATAAGCAGTATAAATTTTTAGCAAGGGGACCCAGTCTTCCCTTCATTCAGGAGGTTCTGAGTCAAGTCTCAAGCCTGGGAATTGACTGAGGGGTCACTGTTTTAGTGGCTCAAATTAGACTTTTGTTCACTTGTCTTAGAACTCTTTCACTTATATAGATCAACTAAAATTTTAGTGGACTTCCCATCTATTTCACTTCTAGTAACCCATGATTAACTAGCCAATGCCAGTGGTCTCTGCAAGACAGAATATTCTGATTACTCCTTTAACTCTCTTGTCTATTATGGTAACTACACCCACCTAGTCTTTGATGATTAAGTGTTCCACTTGGCCGCTGCTACCTCGGGATCCAATTACCCCATTGCATAAGAATCCAATTCAGTGGCAGCAGTTCCCATTGTAATATCTGACCTACAGATAAGAGTAATCACAGAGCTCTTCAGGGATATTAGTCTCCCCTCAAAAATTAATTTCTTACAGCTCTGGTGTAAAATGTGTCCTCTAGACATTCCCTGAGTGGCTGAGCAGATATTTCATGACAGATCCACTCTAACATCCCAATCTCCCTAAGTCTTTGGATACCTTCATCTACATTATACCAAGTGTCTTAGTCTGCCCCAGGGCTGCCAATGCAAAGTACCAGAAATGCATTGGCTTTTATAAAGGGGATTTATTTGGGGTAAAGTATTACAGTTCCAAGGCTGTGAAATGTCCAAATCAAGGCACCATCAGAGAAGCTTTCTCACCAAAGTAAGCTACTGTTGATGCTGGTGTCTGGCCACATGGCGAAGCAAGATGGCCATCAATCTCTGCTGAGGTCCCTGCCTTCCCCTCCAGGCTCACCTTCTCCCAGAACTCAGCTGTGGACAACCAGTCATTGAGCTTGTCTCCTTCCAGGCCTCCTCTCTCAGTCTCTTGGGGCTTCTCTACCTTCCTGCAGCTGTAGGCGAACCTGGAGTCCTCTCTCTCACATAGCCTGGTCAAAAATGGCAGAGCTCTCTTTTCCTGTTTGAGTCTCTCTCTCTTTGTCTCTGTTTATATCAGACCCAGCAAGAGGGTTGAGACCAAGCCGGCTCACACCTCGCTGACATAGTCCAATCAAAAGGCCCCACACTCACAGGAATGGATTAGTTCAAAATCATAATCTTTTTCTTTTTGGTATTCATAAAAGAATTTCAAACTGTCACATCAAGGCAGTTTTGACATCTCAAGTTCATTTAGTGTAGGCCATCTTTTGGTTCATGTTTTAGCCAAATAAACAAGCAAACTTTTAGAGCCCTTTCTAACCCCTCAAGCTACAACTTTGAATCTAGAATCTCAGCTTAGTAGGCCCACATCAATAAATTCAGCCTGATCCAACATTATGTTCTTTCCAGCATTAATATCTATTCCCACACATATTCTCCAGATGTATTTCTATATAAATTGGAAAAATCATGCAGTTTTGGGGAGTATACTCATGGGTCACATTTTGTAACTCACCTTTTGGGACCTGCTGGGACTTCAGACTAATTATAGGTGTGAATGCAAAGAGGGGTGATGGGATGGGTCCTGCAGAGAAACAGCAATGTCTTGCAAGTCAACTATGTCAGAAGATTCCAATACAGGTTTATCTGTCAAAGCAGGGTAAATCTAATGGGGGAGGGAGGGCTGCTCCTACTGTCAAAGAAGACTCCACAGAATTTAAAGATTCAATGTCCTTAGCTTCATCATGACCTCTCCATATGTCCTTATTCCAATTTTAATTATCCCATTCCTTCCCAATCAATGCTCTCACCTAACAACAGATACTCTGAATGATTGGGAATTCCGTTTGTGTAGAAATGCAGTTATTCACGCAATGAGGCCCTGGTTTTCAGAAGTCTCAACCCTATAACTACAGGAGATAAGGGTTTTCTTTCAAGGCACCCATAGAAATTTTCATGACATTTATTCAGCACTTCAGCTGGGAATTTGAAGTTCTGGGATCAACCTTTTCTTTTGCTACTTTCTCCAGTGTATTTAGAAACAATCAACTAATCTCATTATATTCATTAGATTGACAAAAATATTCTAAGATATCAAACACACAGTCACCCAGAACTTTGCCTCTCACAAGTGTTTGATTGGGAATATTCAATGGTGATGTTTTTCATATCTCTATTGTCACATCATGCCATGGACTATCTGGTGCCCTCTTTATCATTGGAAATGGAGTCGTTAGTGCCTTTAAATCTTAATCAGATTTAGGAAACAATCTCTAAGACTCCAGAACCGCTTCAGAAAACTCATCCCTAAGATTCTGATCCTCTAGAACTACTCTTGATACCAAAATCTTTATTAGTCAGTAAGTTTTTCAATATTTCCTTGTGCAAATTACTTATGATAAATTCCTTTTAGACTTGAGCACCAATAGAAAATTGAACACTTCTAGAAGAAACATAAGCTTCTGGGGGTTTTGGATTATCCTTTGATTCTCTTTTCCTCTGTACATCAGCACAGTTACAGACACTATAGTAACTTCCTTAGGAACATATTCCTTTTGCATTTTAAAAGATGATTTTCATTATTTATTTTAATCTCCTCTATTCCTTGTAAACTATAAAACTGCTCAACCTCTGACTGGAAAAGTTCACAAAAGTGTCAATAGGAAAGAATCAAATCTTTTGGCCTCAGTCATTGGCAAGAGCATTATATGTTTGTTTCAATGTATGTGTATTTATTTTTACTATGTTTAACTGTAAAATGTCAATTCCATTAAAGATATTTTAAATTTACAAAGCACTCTCCTCTTTGGGCACTGTTGGCCTCAGAAGACCTGCTGATATTGTCTTTTACTGCAGTTATCGCCCCTGAACTTGTAGGAGTGATGACAAATTTGCCATTGCCTCAAAATGAGAATTCTCTCTTGGGTCTGAGAACACAACACATCAGATGCCTCTTTTATTCATACAGAGAAAATGCAGAGAGAAAAGCATCCTGCCTATTTTGAGAAGAATGGGCGATAGGAGGTAAAGAATGGAAGGAGGACTCACCCGACGCCTAAGAGGCTGAGGGCACCGGGAAGCCAAGAGTGGGAGGTCCCGTCGCGCACGACTCCTCCGCGAGTGGGGACTTCTTGGGAGTTGCGGACGCAGGTGACTGGGTCGCGCGCCGGCCCGCGATCCCAGACAGCGCGAGCTGCGGGCTGTGGAGGCCCAGGGGACGCGAGGCGGCGGGTGGAGGCACGCACCGCGATGAGCAAGACGTGGCCACAACATTTAGCATACTAGAAGACATCTGAAACACTTAGGTGGGACAGTAGGCTTCAACTGCTTTTTCATCTGCCTTTCAAATCATTTGAAGAAAAGGTTGAAAATGTAAAATCTAATGCACAGGCAACCAAGCCCGCTGCCGGTGATTTTGGAGAAGTCAATTCTACCACCAACGACTGTGCCACGGCCACGGAGCCTCTTAACAAAGTAGACGTAGGAGAGCCTGTGAAATTCCTATCTTTGTTCTGCTACCCTCTGACAGACGATGCAAGCGAGCTCCAAGTACATCTTGTCAACGTTCATTACCATGAACTTCCACCAGATAGCGTACTTTCATTTCGTTTTCCATATTCCTTTGACCAAATAACTTGTGGGTTAAAAATAAATTGAAATATCTTTGCCCCTATTCCTGTGCATTTTACGGCCTTTTATGTTCATATTAGGCCCTTTATTTAGGGAGCATCATCACGAAAAGACTTGTAATTCCTGGGAAAACTCACTGGATATAATCTAAAAAGCTGCTAGGTCACCATATTTCTTCCCTATTTACAAAATTGCAGTTTCAGCGTGCCAGTTTGATCTTTGTCTTCTGTAATATTATATTTTTTCCTCTGAGCTTCTTTATATTTGATTGCTATCTAAATTTTTTTCAACTTCTCAGAATCCTAGTTATTAAAAGTTGCCTCCAAGGGGAGAACTATCACTTACAAAAAAAAAAAAAGTTGTATATAAGCACAGTTTGGGTGTTTGAAGACATTGGATTAAATAATCAGCTCTACATTGTATTTGTTATAGTTTTGTAAGTCCAGCTAATTCATACTACTTGATGAGGAGAGTGGAACTCCCACATCTCTTGTTTAGTATCATTTATGACAGTACTATTTAGTGTATTGATTATTAAGACACTCATATCAAGTTATTTTTCAGCAGATTAAAATTTTAATTTCAGAAGTATATTGGGGAAGCGGGTGTGGCTCAATGGATAGAGCACCCGTTTACCATATGAGAGGCCCTGGGTTCGCTTCCCAGGGCCTCCTTGTGAGGGCAGGCCGGCTCGCGCAGCACCATGGGCTGATGCGGCGGGACCTCACAGCGAGGGGGAGATAAGCAGACACAGAAGACACGAAGCGAATCGACACAGCAACACAAGCGGCAAGGGGGGGGGGTAAATAAATAAATAAATCTTTAAAAAAAAAAAAAAAAGAAGTAAATTGACAAGATGATATTCTGAGTCGTGAAATTGTTTTATCCGTAGGTAGAAGCATGAACACTATCATCAATATTCAGTTCAAAAGCCTGAAAGTTTTAGATCTTTGTAGCAGTAAAAATGCTAATATCAGTCACATTAAGGGAAACATTGTTGTCTTCCTTTAATTCATTTAGCACCATTTAAAAAAGAAGCACACAAAGTTATATCCCTAATATAACTTGAAAATATTTTATACTAAGGGGTTGGTGATAACTACAGAGGATGTAATGCATTAACCAAAAAAAGCATCACTTTCTATTTATTTGTTTTCAATGTATAATAAAATGATATGTGGACATAGACAACACTGCATGTTGGGGCTGAACAAATCAAAGTCTCAGGATGGATCTGAATAGAAGCTGAAGAACTCTATTAATTCAAATAACTATTTATCATGGCCACATTTTCCTTACACTGTATATGTTCATGGCCTACAATCTTGTATTTGTTATTTATCAAGTTGTGAATGTCTTATTTTTGTTTATACCAGATGTTCATTGCCAAGCTTGGAGTGAACTTGGAGGGTTTTTTAAAAGCGTGACTAGATTTACTTCAGGATAAATTATCTATGGAAGCAAATTTGAAAAGCCACAGGTGTTGATTGCTATAAAATAATGTGCTGTCACTTTTAATTGCTAGAGCTATGTTAGCACTTCAGGTGCAATTAAAACTATACTCTATTGCATGTGAAAAAATTAATTCTGTATATCAGTTCAAAAAACAGAGATAAAGGAGGGAGAGAATTCTGGGAAGACAAGAGCAGTGACATAGTTGTTTGGTCTCTGAATTGCCATATAACAGAGCAAGTAGCTATTTTTAAAAAGCAAACAACAAGAAAAATATTTACAGTCAAATTAGATGACAAGACATCCCATGAATCCCCAAATATAGGGGATTGGAGACAAACCACCTGTATACTAGTAGCCTCTGTGCAGGAGAAAGCAGAGGGAAGCAATGAGGCATAACAATTTTAGAATAGCAGCTCTTAGAAGAAAAGCTTTTGGAATTTTTACTGGGATTTCATTGAAATTGTATATCAATTTGGGTAGAATTGACATCTTAATGATATTTAGTCTTCCCATCCATGAACACAGAATGTTCTTCTATTTATTTAGGTCTTCTTTGATTTCTTTTAGCAATGCATTGTAATGTTCTGAATATAGATCTTTTATATCCTTGGTTAAGTTTATTCCCAAATATTTGATTCTTTTTGTCGCTAAATGTAAATGGAATTTTTTTTCTGGCTTCTTCTCAGATTGCTCATTACTAGTATGTAGAAACACTACTGATTTTTGCATATTAATCTTGTATCCTGATTCTGTGTTGAATTCATTTATTGCCTCTAGTAACTTTGATGTAGATTTTTCAGGATTTTATAGGTGTAGGATCATATATCTGTGAATAGCAAAGTTTTATATCTTCCTTTCCAATTTGGATGTCTTTTATTTCTTTGTCTTTCCAAATTGCTCTAGCTAGAAACTCTAGCACTATATTGAACAACAGTGGTGCAGTGGGCATCCTTGTCTTGTTCCTGATCTTAATAGGAAAGCTTTCAATCTTTCCCCATTGAGCACAATGTTAGCTGTGGGTATTTCATATATGCCCTTTATCATGTTGAGAAAGTTTCCTTCAATTCCTATCTTTTGGGGTGCTTATATCAAGAAAGAATGCTGGATTTTGTCAAATGCCTTTCCTGTGTCAATCGAGATGATCCTGTGAGTTTTCTTCTTTGATTTATTAATATGGTGTATTACACTGATTGATTTTCTTGCATACCTGGGATAAAACCCACCTGATCATTATGAAGAATTCTTTTAATGTTTTGGATTCAATTAGCGAGTATTTTGTTGATGATTTTTGCATTCATATTAATTAGGGAAATGGATCTGTAATTTTCTTTTTTTGTTGTAATATTTTTATCTGGCTTTGGTATTCAGGTGGTATTGGTTTCATAGAATAGACTTGGCAGTGTTCCTTCTTGTTCAAGTTTTTTCAAAAGTTTAAGATTCTTATTAAATCTTTTTGGAATGCTTAGCAGAATTCACCTGTGAAGCATCTTGCTCTAGGCTTTTCATATTGGGGAGTTGTTTGACTGTTTAATCTCTTTGCTTGTGATTGGTTTGTTGACGTCTTCTATTTCTTCTAGGATCAGTGTAGGTTGTTGATTTGTTCCTAAGAATTTTTCCATTTCATGTACATTGTCTACTTTATTGGTGTACAATTGTTCATAGTATCCTCTTATGACCTCTTTTAGTTCTGTGGGGTCAGTAATAATTTTCCTGCTTTCATTTCTGATTTTATTTGCATCTTCTCTCTTTTTTTCTTTGTCAGTCTAGCTAAGGGTTTGTTAATTTTGTTGATCTTCTCAAAGAGCCAACTTTCAGTTTTGTTAATTCTCTCTATTGTTTTTTGTGTTGTCAATTTCATTTTATTTCTGCTGTGATCTTTATTTCATTCCTTCTGCTTGCCTTGGGCATAGTTTGATCTTCTATTTCTAGTTCCTCCATCTATGTAGTAAGGTTATTGATTTTAGTGCTTTCTCTTTTTTTTTCTTCTTCTGTTTTCCTTTTTCTAAATTTTTTGTTGTTGTTGTTGAGGTACCCGAGCTGGAGATTGAACCTGGGACCTTGTATGTGGGCAGCTGGCCCTCAACCACTGAGCTACAATGGCTCCCTCAAGTTGTTTTTTTCATTTGTTTGTTTGTTTTGTTTTGTTTTCAGGAGGGATTGGGGATTGAACCTGGGATCTCAAACATGGGAAGCAGGCAATCAACCACTTGAGCTACATCTGCTCCCCACTCTTTCTTCTTTTTAAATGTAAGCATTGAGGCCTTTAAATTTCCTTTTCAGCACTGCTTTCACTGCATCCCATAGATTCTGATATGTTGTGCTCTCATTTTCATTCATCTCAAGATATTTATTGATTTCTCTAGCAAGTTCTTCTTTGCCCCACTGATTATTTAATAGTGTGTTTCTTAATCTCCATATATTTGTGAATTTTTCCTTTTTCTTCCTATTGTTGTTTTCCAGCTTTATTCCATTATGATCAGAGAAAGTGCTTTGTATAATTTTAATCTGTTTAAATTTATCAAGATCTGGAGAAAGATCCATGAGCACTTGAGAAGAATGTGTATCCTCCCCCGTTTTTGGGAAATGGAACTTCCAACTCCAGCCAGGCAATAGCTCCTGAGGTGGCTTGCGCCACCTGTGGAGGATAGGCACTGGCCTCTAGGATGAGGAGTGCTCTACTCACAAATCTTCACTGCAGATAGGCAGTCTCCTCCTTCCCTTCCAAGGATGTTGGAGGTTACTCTTCTGGTCTCCTGGGTCCCCCAAACAGGTGATTTAGATAGTTCTGACTGATTACTAACTTCCCTGTGGGATGAGCTGACTCTTGAAGCTCCTTACTTTGCCGCCATCTTGCCCCATCCTCTGAAAGCCAGTATATTTTTGAATGGACACAACAACAGAAGAGAGGATTGTGTGAAATTTAAAAGGTTTTTCTGAATCCTACTTCTTTCTAAAAGTTCAGAAAAACTATTTTCATATATATATATATAAAAAAGCAACTTCAAGGATACATCTGGTTCTGCCTAGAAAGAGCAGCCCTATTCCTCCCAGTTCCTCTCTTGTATAGTTAAAAAATCCTTGAACATAACATAACCAACAAGCATAGGAAATCTGAAAGGTATAAAAAAGTAGACGGGTTGTCTAGGGACTTCAGGACTTGAGGAACCATAGAATGATGTGTTACCTGGGTTTCCTGATTGCCTCCCACATGCCCTGGGCAGTGCACTGCAGAAATCTCCAACCTGGAACCACTGCCAGGCACAAACGAAAAAACTCCAAGTGAAGCCTGGCCTACTTAGGCAAAGGTCCAAGAATGGATGGCCTAAAAACAGAAAACCTTTTTGGCAATACCTGCCCTACCTCAGCCAAACACCAACAGAAAACCTCACTCCCTCACCTTAGTGGAAGTAGGCAGCAGTGCTCTGATTCCGCCCCACCAGGTGGTGTTGATAGGGCTGAGCTAATCTTCCATCTCTTGCCTGGTAGCACGCAATGCTCTAATTCCTGGCTCAGGATAGTGTCAGCTGGGTACAGTGGTGAGCTGAGCCTTCACCCACACCCAACAGCAATACTAAACATGGCAGAACATGGCAGGGGTAATCACAACTAAGTATCACCCCTTCCCCATCCCCCACCATTTCTATGGCCTGTTGGGGAGCTAACCTTCCATTTCTACCCTGCAGCCACAAAGTAAGTGGTGTGAGTCAGCTCCCTGCTCCTCCCCTGGCTGAGACTAATCTTACAACCCTGCTCAGAAGCAGCCAGATGGTGAGAATCAGTGCCCATTTTCACAAGAAAGACGACATCTAGGTGAGGAGGGACCTGTACTTCTGCTCTACCCACCTGCAACAAAGCAATGTGAGTCAGAGGAGCCCAGCAGGAAGGTGAATATACACACCCACTTATACAAAATGTCTAGGATACAATAAAAAATTACACTAACCAGGATAATCACAGAATGAATGAGAAAAGGGAATCAACAGACAGCAATACTGAAATGAGTCAGATTTAGAATTATTTGACAAGGTTTTTTAAGCAGCCATTATAAAAATGCTTCAATAAGCAATTAGAGATTTTCTTGAAACAAAATAAAAAATCTCAGCAAAGAAATAGAAGTTATTTTAAAAAGGGAAATTAGAGAACTGAAACACACAAAAAACAAAATTTAAAAAACCTTGTAGAATAGGCTCAATAGCAGAGTGGTCATTACAGAGGATAGAATTAGTGAACTTGAGAACAGAACAATAGAATTTACCCAATCTGAAAAATAGAAAGAAAATAGAGTGGAAAAAAAAAAACAACCTATAGGACAACAACAAGGGAGCTAACATCTGTATATGTCATCAGAAATGAAAAATGAGGAGTGAGGCTGAAAAAGTATTAGAAAAATAATGGCTGGAAATTTCTTGAATTTGGCAAAAGACATAAGTCAAGACATAAGACAAGAAGCTGAATGAACCCCAAACAGGATAAATCCAAAGAAATCTATGCCAAGACACATCATAATTAAACTTCTAAACACTAAAGGCAAAGAGAAAATCTTGAAAACATCCAGAGAGAAATGACACATTATTAATAGGGGACCACTAATTTGAATGACAGCAGATTTCTCATATGAAACCCTGGAGACCAGAAGAAAGTGGCAAACATTTTTCAAGAATTGAAAGAATGGTATTGTCAATCCAGTATTCTATATTCAGTGAAAATATCCTTCAGGAATGAAGGGGAAATCATGATATCATCATATGAAGAAAAACTAAGAGAATTTGATATTAGCAACTTCCCCTTAATGAATAGCTAATGGAAATTCTTTAAACAGAAAGACTTGGAACTTCAGAAAGGAAAGAATATCAGAATGTGTAAAAATAGGGTAAATATAAAAGACTATCCCAAATATCATTTATGAGTTTCTTAAATCATATTTGATGGTTGAAACAAAAATTATAACACTATCTCATGTGGTATTCAAAGTACGTGGAGGGAATACAATGATCAGATTTAAAAAGGGAGGAGAAAATTATATGAAGCTATATACTCAAAAACACTATAAATAAATCAAGGTGGAATCCTAAAAAATGTTCAGATAACCCACAGGAAGGTTAGAAAAGAGAAACAGGAGTAAGAAATATAGGTAACAAGAAGAAAGCAAATAATAAAACTGCAAACTTCAGCTCTAACATATCAATAATCATCTTAAATATGAATGATCTAACTACACAGTTTTAAAACAGAGATTGGCAGAGTGGATTTAAAATAAAACAAAACAAAAAAATGATCCAACTATATGCTGTCTACAAGAATCTCATTTCAAATACGAAATAGGTTGGAAATAAAAGGATAGAAAAAGATACGCAAAATTTAAAAAGTAATGAAAACAGGAGTGACTGTATTAATAGCAGACAAGGAAGACTTTAGGGCAAAGATGATTACTGGAGACAAAGAGAGACCTTACATAATGATAAAAGGATCAATACCCTAGGAAGCCATAATGTTTATGTACCAACAACAGAGGCTTGCAGTACCTGAAGCAAAAACTGTTATAATGAAAGGAGAAACAGAAAAATCCACAATTATAGTTGGAGACTTCAACACCGACTCTCAGCAACTGATAGAACTGCAAAACTTAATTTTTAAAATTTTCATTTTTTCCCCAAGAAAAACAAAATAGACTGAATAACATAAAAACAAATTACCAAGGATTTGTTGTGCACTCCTTCCTTGGTAAACATTTACTGAGTAGGAGTGATGTTCCGGAGATTTTAAAGAAGCTTGGATGTGGTCCAGAGCTAAAGTTACATTTTGTGCCACAGCTGCAGCTGCCTCGCCCCCACACTCAGGCGCCAGGCCATGGTTGCTCTTGAAGACCAGACGGAAGAGAAGGTTGGCATGTGGGGAGCTTTTTTCATTGACCTCGGTGGTGTGCACCAAGTAGAGCAGCAAAAGGACCTGCCATGCTCCCCAACACCTTCCCCTCCATCCCAAGCCACTTGTCACCATATCCACAAGCAAAACAGCATCCACAAGCAACATCGTTGCCTACCTGGGACTGTGGCTGTCCATGAAATCAAGTGGTACCAGAAATCCCAGAAATTTCTGATCCTCAAGAACCCATTAAGAGACTGGTCTGGGAAGTCCCCCAAGGCTTGCAGCCTTCCCTGTGCTTCCAGAGCTTAGTCCTCTGGGCCTTGTTTGACTGAGACCCGGGAAGTCTACCTGGTCGGCCTCTTTGAAGGCACCAACCTTCTTAGCAAAGTAGGCATTCTCTCTATAATATCCATGGCAATTCTTCTTTCTGGATTACACTCCCTGCCCCACAGCAAAAAGCACCTCACTTCACTAAAGGACGTATCATTCCTAACTAGATACTGGTTCTACTCTGGATGCTCACCAGTGTCCATCTTAAAATGTGGCTCTGAGACTCGAATGCAATGTTCCAGAAAATATGCAGTGCAGTAGGCTCTAAATTCATTATCTCCTCTTTTATGTGGCCCTTTACTTCCATTATTGCAAACTTTTGGAGTGCCCAAATCATGCTGTTAATCGTATTGGAATTATTGGTAACCAAAAACCAAGATAATTTTAAGGGTAATATTAAAACCATTTCTCCTCCTTCTGTACTTGCAACACACACACACGTTTTAATCAAATTTAACACACGTATTTAATCTAAATGCTGAATTTTACATTTTTGCACAATAAATATTCTAGTAGTTTTAGTCAGTCTTTATAGGGTTTGGAAATCCTTTTTCTTTTTTTTAAATCCTGATTTTTTTGTTCAGAGTTTACTCTCTCTGTCATGGACATATGTTGCTCTTGCTCACCTGGTAAAAACATAACTGATTTTCCAGTGGGGAACTATCACTCTTCACATTACAATCTCCATGGTTTAGGTGGGGTTGTCAAACCAGCCCTGGGAAAACCACTTTCCTCCAAAGAGGATAAGAGAGGAGAGACTGACTGGGAGTGAATCCAACAGAAGGAAAGCAGATCCTAGAGATGGAGGGAAATGGAGAACCAATCAAGCCATGTCTGTAGCTAGTAAGTTCCACTTTCTTGAATAAGCCACTTTAAAATTGGTTTCTGACACTTGCAGTTAAGTCTGGCTTAATAGAACATCCCAGCTAATTTTGTCATCTGCAGTTTTGACAATAATTTCCTTTCAGAAGGGGTTAGAAGATAAGGAGCCCAGGCGATTTAAAACTATATTTATGGGGAAGCGGGTGTGGCTCAAACGATGGAGCTCCCGTTTACCATATGGGAGGCCCGGGGTTCGCTTCCTGGGGCCTCCTTGTGAGGGCAGGCCGGCCCGCGCGGCGTGGTGGGCTGATGCAGCGGGACCTCGCGGCAGGGGGTGATGGGCAGACACGGAGAAAACACACAGCGAATGAACACAGTGAGCACAGGCAGCAAGGGGGGGATAAATAAATAAATCTTTAAAAAAAAAAAACTATATTTATATTTATGTAGCAAACATAGTTTTTGTTTAGATTTTATGTGTGTTTGGGGGTAGCTTAGGGAGGTGAGATGGGTTTGTGTTTGTGTTAAATTTTCTTCAAGCCTCCTGTGCACCTCCACTGTATTCATTCAAATTGCTGATAAAATCATTGAGAGAGATCCAGTTAAGGACACAACCTTATTATTTGCCACAAGAAACCAAATGTAAATTGACAGTAACTAATGTTATTTGATTACTATGGTTTAGCCTTATTTTATCCAGGTCATTTTTAGATCCTTCATGTGCTAACATTTTCTCCACAAAATTCTTGTTTTATAGTTGCAATTACTACCTATAGAACTGTATATTCAGTCTGTTTTGTTCCCTTTCAAGTTGTTTTTGTTTTTGTTTTTGAGGAATCAGGGCCGAGGATTGAACCCAGGACTACTTATGAGGGAAGTCAGTACTCAACCACTGAGCCACATTGGCTCCCCAGAGTTGGCCCTTTCATTTGTTTGCTTATTGTTTTTGTTTTTGTTTTTAGGAGGCACCTGGGACCTCCCGTGTGGGAAGCAGGCACTTAACCGCTTGAGCCACATCCACTCCTCAAGCTTTCTTTTTAATTCAGGGAATAGGTGGTTTGATGGTTAAGTTCATGTGTCGACTAAGCCAGGTTATGGCGTGCAGTTGTTTGGTCAAGCAAGCACTGGCCTGATTGTTACCATGAGGATATTTCATGAACTTAAATCATCAGTGAGTTGATTGTATCAATGGCTGATTACATCTACAATCAACTGAGGAGATTGCCTTCAGCAATGAGAGATGTCTCATCCAATCAGTTGAAGGCTTTAAAAGGAGAAGTGATTTCAGCAGTCAGAAGAAAGAATTTCCATCTTTACTTCAGCCAGCCAGCTTCTCCTGAAGAATTCATTGAAAACCTTCATGGGAGTTCCCAGCTTGTGCCTGTCCTATGGAATTTGGACTTGCCCATCCCCACAGTCATGTGAGCCATTTCCTATTTTAAAAACTCATAATATTTACATTATATATACATCTATGTCCTGTCAGTTCTGTTTTCCTAGAGAACCTTAAACAGGTAACTAGGACTAAGTTTGGCCTAGTGACTTCTGATCACTCCCTTGTGATGTCACCAGTTTTCTGAGGCCAGAGTACTATTTTTGTAGCCTAGCCTCATCTTGGACTTTGAACACATTTCTCCAGCTATTACCAAACACCTCAGATTTGCTAATCACACCCATTAAATTTATTTTTGCTAATACTAGGTAATAAATGAGGCTTTTCCTAGACAAGCCATGTGGAATACCATTAGGGTCTTGGCAGAGCAAAGACAAAACAGCGTGGACAATCCACTAGTGTCTGGTCCTTATCTGACTGCAAAGTAGACACATGGTCTTCACCAGCAATTCAGTCAGATACTCCAGTGACTGGCTCGGTGACTTTCATCACATAATGTGACTGGGTTATATTAATCTTGGGTCAAAGAAAGATGATCTCCTTTTCTAGTCCCTAAATCCTATAAATCAACCTGTCTATTTACTTTGCTAATAAGTGAATTTGTTTTTACCTTTGTTCTTATAAACTGTTGGTCAAATATTGCTCCATTCATGAGTTGGGGCCAGACATAGCCAAAGAGCTATGATATAAAATCTGCATATTCATAACTAGAAGTTCTGCTTTATTCCTGATTCACTATTGGCACAATCAGTTTTCTTTACAGCCCAATTACATTTCCCTAGTACACAAAAAGCATTACAAACAAAAGGAAGTCTCATGTCTATGTACTGAATTGAATTTTATTTTTAAAGGTAAAGCTTTATACATCCTTTTAAAAAAAATGGAAATTCAAAAGTCTTGGCATTAAGCAACGAGTCCTCAGTATTACAAAGCTGTTTACAGCAGTAATTAAAGTAGTGGTAATATTTTACCACTGTAAAAATGTCACAGAATTCAGAACACAACTTGGATCCTCAATGATTCAAGTGTTTTATCCCATTCAATAAGGGTTGGTCAGTTTTAAAATGAAATTCCTCCGATATGCTGTCCTCAAGTCCTTCATTTTCACCATGCATCAAGTCACACAGTGGGATAGCTGGCTGCTGTGGCGATTCCACAGTGGTTGTTCTGGTCTTTGGCTAGTTTTACATAGCCATTCACACCCCAACTTGTACCCCAGCTGAAAGAAGAGCAGAATTTGTATTTCATACAAAGAATCAATACATTCTAGCATCACTCATCATAATAGCTAACACTTAAATAGTGCTTACCATTATGTCAGGCACTATTCCAAGTGCTGTTACATATATTTGTAATTGTCTTAACTCCCGTGGGTCCTTGCTTTAACTTTTTACGATAGGAAATTGAAGCAGAAGTGGGATTAAGAACTTTAGTTGTCCAGCAAGTGCAAACAACGAGGGGATAGGGAGAAATAAATAAATAAAATAAATCTTAAGAAAAAAAAAGTTTCCTAAGAAAGAACTTTGGTTGTCAAAATTGATTCCGACAGCCCTCAAGACCTCTGACAGCTGGAAAGCAAAATGCAGTGGCAGGATGTCAAATGATAATGGAAAGGATGCATAGAGGTCATTGCACTCTTGAACAATCTTTCAGACTTAGCAGAAAAAATCAGGAGAAATGGATGTTTCTGTTCTCTATACCTTGTTGAAAACTCCAAGACAAAAGGGAAACCAACCCTCAATCATACAGGTGCACAATCCTTTATCTGAATCTCTTGGGGCAAGGTGTGTTTCCGAATTAAGAAAATTTTCAGAACTTAGAAATGCCATGTTAGGGGCTGAAGTTTATTCTTCAGACCCCCTTTGTTGGGAGAGCTTCCCAATAAACTTCCTGCCTGCAATCATCAGTCTCACATCCCAGTGAGCATTGTTTTTCTCTAATATTTGGTGCTGAATCACCCGGGTCTGGGATCGCTGAGATTGACTGGTTGGTGAGGAATCTCCGCCCTGCTGCTGCCGAGAGAACCTATCCAACACTGGACACCGAATCACAGCTGGGTCAGTCAAGGATTTCTCTGCCGGAGGATCCTGCTCTCTCTCTCTCTTTTCCCATTGTCCAGGACAACCCGCTGAAAAACCCCTAGCGCTAGGTCAGTGATCCTCACCGTACCCGAGGGCCACAGCGGGCAGTATGCCTGCGTCCTCGTGGGAAGAGACCCCTTGGCTCTGGAGACGTCCGGCTCCAAGCATGGTCTTTCATTTCCTTGGGTGATTTCAGACTGATTCGGGGATGCCTGTCTCACTCAGAATTTCCCCTGTTCTTTCATTTTCAGAGATCCTTAGTCTCACCTAGGCCACCTAAAATGGGGAATTCAATTTTGGACCGCCCCCCCCCCC